>JACBYL010000027.1:0-31454 GCA_015266385.1 Trichoderma oligosporum | reverse complement strand
AATATAATAGCAAGCTACTATCTAGTCTTCTTTATTCCTTTTATACAACCCCAGTTTCTAACAGTAATATACTATAATAAATATAAAGATTATTAATTATATTAAAATATTATTTTATTATAAAATAAAATACTATCTAGTCTTCTTTATTCCTTTTATACAACCCCAGTTTCTAACAGTAATATACTATAATAAATATAAAGATTATTAATTATATTAAAATATTATTTTATTATAAAATAAAATAAATATATTATAAAATATAAAGATCTTTTAATAATTTAATATAATCTAATTATTAATTATAATTAATTATTATATTTAAAAATATTATAAAAGGGAGCTAGTCTCCTTCTGGTTTATCTTATCGTTATACAATGCCACTATCCGAATTGATCTACGCGGGACGGCCTGGCCCATTCGTAAAAGGATTGGTATCCCTACAAAAAAACAATATACAAGACTCGCAGCAACCGGCTAACTGCCTGTGGAAATGGTAAATTTGAGCCATTTGTTGAATTGTTTTACTATCAATTGTCACGAGGTCGCAGAAAGGTCGAAAGACTCAATTTGCGACTTTCTATTGGAAGAAGATCGAAATTGAGGTCTTCTTCTCGTCCATGTTACGTAAGTAGTGTTGTTCACAGCGGGGTCTGTTCACAGGTCTGTTGTTGAGTTTTTGTTCTTTCACATCCTTCTTTGCTGTTAATTCCAAAGGCCGAATAATATAACAGCAAGTAATATTGCTTTAACGCCTCCGGTCAATGGATTTCAAAGCCTCGGAGGCAAGAGATGCCCTTCGCGGCGTCGCCGTCCCCAAATCCCTTAGACGCAAAGTCATGCGACTTTGTGTTATTCGTGGCATCAGGTACCATGAGAAATTCGCCAAAGATCCCGAATTTGATCTGTTGCGAACAGCTATTCCCGAGTTCTCTCGCGCTCTCAACGCTCGCGCCATTATGAGCAACACGATACCTTCTATATCAGCTGACCAAGACATACCTTATTGCATATGGTATCCAGATATTGCGACAGAGGAAACCTATCGTGAGCTCTTGAATCGCTACCCAAAAATGTGTTACCAGATTGCCAGAGCATGCGCAGTTGCCGGTTATACTTCTCTCTACCAAGAGTGCCATGTTTTACCGGATGTTTCGATTGCTGAAGAGGCTCGTGCAAGCGGATCCCAAGCCATATTCGATCACATCATGTCCCATAGTCCTCTGTTTCGCATAATGGATGACTACACTAGAGCCATCTCTTTCTCAGATTTTAAAATATCATCACTCAATGATGACACTGCTCTCCGATCCTCACTGGATGTGAAGCAGCGGTTCAATAACCCTAAGGGATGGGAACAAGATCCGTTACGTAGTGTTAATGATGGAGAAGAATGTGAGGAAGATTCCGACTCATCCTGGGGCTTGGATAGCTTGTTTTCCGATCCTGGATTTCGTGAAAATATATTCAATATCACAGAGGATATGAATATTGATGAAGCCGAATCTGAAGAGGAAACCGAGACTGACTTCATGGCCGACTACTTGATCAAACCCTTACCGTACAACCTTCCTCCCGGCAATAAGGATGTCTTGATCCTCATGGCGGCTTATACCGGTAATATTGATAGATATGCTCGACTTCGGCGGCCGAAGATGATCGAAGGCGAAGCTGGTTGCGTCGTCCGCGGTATCTACCATTGTCCAGTCTTTGCTATGTGGTGGTCGAACCAGCCACGCTGTAATAGCAGCGACGGGACTCGGATCACACAGGCGATTCATGCACGCATGATCATGAATAATGATCTAAGCCGACTCATCTCTAATAGGCAAAGTCATGTCCCCACCTTGGACCTGCCATATCTCATTTGGTACCCTACTTTAGCTCGGCGTTCGACTTATGAGGCTTTGGCTAAACACGTACCGCAAATGAGGCCATCTATTTTGCGGGCGGCTGTCTTTGCGAAGGATCGGGATTTGTTTGATCAGATGTTGGACGAATTCGGTGTATTTCCCGACGTTTTCACCCTTCAAGAGGCAAAGGAACTCGACACTGATATTGAGACACCGTCATATTTCACGAAACGACTACAAGCGCGTGGTGTTGAACTTGGTGTGGATTTCTCTAATAAAAATATATATGCTAGTTGGAAGATGTACTCTGTGCGGGATGGCAGTTGGCTCAGAAGCGAGTGGGCGTTGACACGGAACCTGACACGCCATAGCATTCTAAGTGCAATACAAGACCCTGGCATTTATAATGGATATACAGTTGACGCATCTGTTGCTGAGCTATTCACATCACTGCCAGAGAATTGGCGCCCGGATGACGATCACTATGTGGAATTGGATTACACGAGCTGGCCAAGCGGTGCAGAGTTAAATGATGTACGTGGCAGTTGAACTTATACACGAAGTCATATACACCAAGTTAGTTAATTGTGAGTTAAAGTTTGATTTAACGCCTTTCCGGAAGTCCTTATGATAGTTGATTGTAGTATTGTTATTCCTAACATAGATGAAATTTGAGTTGTTAAGTTTCTGCCGGGAAAATGGCACGAACTAAATCCTCTGTTTGTTACGTCCAGGCCGTAAAATGTTATTCGGACCAAAAAGAAAATTGGTTTGACGGCCAGCGCCCTTCAAAAGAAGAGGTCGCTCCGATAAATATCTATTTATAGTCCTGCAGTGGCATAATACCTTCTTGTAAGCTTAGTGGACTGATGCGGAGATGAACGATAAGCGGCCCTTGGCTGGAGGATGTAAATTAAGAAGTGGAAAATTGAGTAGGATCTTAAAATAAAGGCAGAGGTATTATTTCACATTGTACCAAAGCATCTGAGTCTTCTTGGGCTGCAGACAAGTCAGATCTTCACAAACATTGTGCATCGCCTCATGGTCCCATCTCAGTACAATATTTACCAGATAATCGGCACCAGCATCTAGATCTTACGCACTGTGGCACTCAGGAACTTAATCATAGCAAAACAGGAAAAGAGGAATTGCAGAATTGTAGGATCGTGATCCCTGATCACAGTCTGTAGACTCGTTGACGATTCTTAGATCCATATTTTCTCATGTCCGAATTGTTTGCGTCGAGCACCCCTGGTAGACCTTTGTCGACCCATTATTATGTAGATTGTTTGTATCAAAAAAGGATCCGAATTTACCTCTTTATGTATCACTAGTAAGCTCCGAGCTCTTCTTCATCTCCGTGACTTCTTTCTCCATTTTCAAACTAGATCGTCTTTCTATGTTGCAAAAAAACAGTTTAGCTATAATTCTTTGCGTCTACCATTCTTCTACAGCTATACCGCTTCTCGAGGTGGTAACCGCAAGCTTTCAACATGCGACCTATATTTCCACCAGCGATTGTATTTGCTGCCCTAATCGCTTCGTTCTCGGTAGCCGAGCTTTTCTCACGGCCGGATCCATGTCCAGATTTCTGCGGCAATCTGAATCCTGAACATTGGACAGTATACAATAGTCTCAGCCAACTCAGAAACTGCAATCAGCCGATGTTACGAGATTTTAATGTGCACAATCTGCTCAATGATACAGATAGAATTATTAAGCTACGAACGTGCAATGCTGGGAAGCAGAGTCCCAACTCCAGTTCTGCTCTTATTGAAAAACAACTAGTTCCTATAAAGCGAACATATATCGAGCAAACAAAGAGTAGCATAGAGCCCAAGCCTTCGAGAACGTCCTGCATCAATGGCAATAAAGCTATCACTTCCTTCAAGCTATCTTCTATTGGACCGGCATCCTCTGCTTTAGCTGATCTTCAAGCTCTGCTACCTAAGATGAAATCATTTCTCTTGAAGGAAACCGACTGTGTCAACGACATTCTGTTTGGTTACTCTAACGGCGTCGTGATTGGTGCTTATATTGGTGCCGCCATAGATAACACAGCCATCTCCAACGTCTTTGACACATTAGAGAGCCACACTCTGACGCAAGAAATGGTTCTACAGCTTTCTGGCACCAATAGACCTGCTGACCACACATTTGGAGTTGCCGTGAATACTGACGGCAATCTTTTCATGGTACAAAAGGCCGTTCAGTCATGGTCCGAAGCCACTTTAGTTCGCATGGATCCGAGTAGCAGTGTTGATATTAAGATTACTGAAGCCTCTTTGTCAACCCCTGCTAAAGGACAGTCTTTCCAACACTATACACTAGCCGGACTTGATGTTCGTGTTAGTAGCACTTGCAGGATCATTCAGGTGCAATCTGGAGATTCATGCGGCACTCTAGCTTCAAAATGTGGCATCTCAGGTACCGATTTCGCAAAGCATAACACTGGAACATCACATCTCTGTTCTACATTGGCTGTTGGCCAGCATGTTTGTTGCTCGTCTGGCGGATTGCCGGACTTCAAGCCAAAGCCTAACTCTGATGGAACCTGCCACTCTTATAGGGTCCAATCGGGAGACTCTTGCAGTATCATTGCAGCCTCTAACAGTTTGACATATGCAAATATAGGAAAGTTTAACGATAAAACAACCTGGGGCTGGTTTGGTTGTGATAAACTTTTTAGTGGCCTCAATATCTGTTTAAGTACTGGCAAACCACCCTTGCCAGCCCCTGTGAGTAACGCCCTATGCGGCCCTACAAAGCCTGGGACAAAAACGCCAACCAACGGGACTGATATGGCCGACCTTAATCCTTGCCCTCTCAACTCTTGCTGTGATATTTTGGGTCAATGCGGTATCACCACAAAGTATTGCGACTCCACAAGAAGACCAACAGGCAATCCTGGAACTGCTCCAGCTGGAAAGTATGGTTGTGTCTCCAACTGCGGTACAACCATCCACAACAATGCAGATGGGCCATCTGAATGGATCAAGATAGGCTATTATGAGCAGTTCAATTGGCAACGGCCATGTCTTAATTTGAGGGCTGCTACTACCGCTACTATGGATTATACTCACATCCACTGGGCGTTTGTTGGTATTAACAATGACTTTACAGTCAACATTACGGATGTGGGTCAGCAATTTGGTGATTTCAAGAAACTGCCACAGAAGAAGGTCCTCTCATTCGGTGGCTGGGGTTACTCGACTGATCCGGCTACATTCGCGGTGCTGCGTATGGCCATGCAACCGATCAATCGGGACACACTTGCCAGTAACATTGCCACATTCCTCAACGATAATGGACTTGATGGAGTTGATATTGATTGGGAGTATCCTGGCGAGGTAAATAATCAGAGAAATAGCTTGCTTGATATACTTTCAAATAATACTAATTAATTCACATTTTCTCTCTAGCCTGATATCCCTGGAATTCCGACTGGCCAATCATCCGATGGCCCTAACTATCTAGCATTTCTCCAAAGTATGAGGGCCAAGCTTCCAAGTGGAAAGTCCTTGTCCATCGCTGCCCCAGCATCATTTTTGTATCTCAGATACTTTCCAATTGCCGAAATGGCCAAAGAGGTGGACTACATCGTATTCATGACATACAATCTCCACGGTCAGTGGGATTATGGTGTCCAGTATGCTATGGAGGGCTGTCCTGCCGGGAACTGTCTGCGCAGTCACATAAATCTCACTGAGACGGAATACACACTTGCCATGATCACCAAGGCTGGTGTCAGTGCGAACAAGATTGCCGTTGGTATCTCGGCCTATGGCCGTTCTTTCGGCATGACCAAAAACAGTTGTACTGGCCCTAACTGCACTTTCCAGGGCCAAGTAGTGAATGGCATTGGAGCTGATTCGGCGGCCATTCCAGGGCGATGCACAAACACCGCGGGCTACATCTCCAATGCTGAGATAAATGAAATTTTGGTCTCCAAAACGGCGCGAAGACATGGTACGATAAGGAATCTGACTCAAATCTAGCGACCTGGAATAACACGTGGGTTGCCTACATGAATGGAACATCAAGAGCGAGCCGTAGCAACTATTACAAGTCCCTCAACTTTCACGGCACCATCGATTGGGCCGCTGATCTGTATAGCTTTACCAGTGACGACGGTAACCCTCAGTCTGATCCTCCAGACAGCGGCGACGACAGCGACCTACCAGACATGAGCTGCAACGGCAACTATGCGACTCTCGAGGATATAAAGAACGCAAATAATATTCCTACTCTCTGCGCGGCCATTTACATAACCAGGGCGCTTCAAACGACTTTTAAAGCGGCCATGGCGAATTACACCGACCTTATAACGAATGAATACGACGGCAAGTTCAACACCTATGCTGGCGTTGTGGTCGATCACGCCCCTACAAGCATGATAGACTTCATATATCACAACGGTACGAAATACTTCGCCTGCCAAGTAGCTGAGATGAGCTTCTGCTGCGGCGACAGCTGTAAACCGTACGACTGCAAGTACTGTCACAACCGAGCTAGTGGCGAACGGTGCAGTAAATATTGCAACCCGAAATTTGGCTGCCTTAGCAAGCGCACCGAGTATAGGGGTCTCCCTGAGAAGTGGATTGATGGGTTGGTGGGAACAGAAGACATGATCAGCCCTCGCGACAGAAAGAAAAATCTGCATCGTCTCCAATCTCGCGATGAGATGCCTTTATACACGTGGGCCAAGATCAACGAAGCGTGCCCGCCTGATTACTCTCAGGCTGGGTACGGTTATATTCGAGATGATGGCGAGCTACCTGAAAACTCTATCTGGTGGTCGTTCCAAAGTGGCGATGCCAAGAGCAAGTTCTACGCAGATCTATACACCGAAACAGCTATTCCAGAAAACAAGACGAAAATCACCGACCACATTCGCAATACGAATGATTGTGCGCCGGCCAACCATCTAGGTGATGGTAATGATTGCTGGAATCTAGGAGTGGACTATAACATACCTTATGTTGATGGCTATTCTAAATCTGATGTCGTCAATCCCAAGGTCATCGTCGATAAAGCCACGAGTAACTCCGCAGGCTTCGGTGGCCAGATCGATGACGCTCTCGATGCGATGGAAGCCTGGTTTTACTCTCCCGACTATATGGACTTGGTTGACTCCATCTCCATCCCCATTCTCATGATCCAGTCCGCCGTGGAACAAATGTCTAAGATCGTTAAGGTAGCCAATGAAATCACTGCAGAGCGACGCAAGGCCCTTATTCTGGCCTTCCTCGGAGCTATCCTCTTCCTAATCCCCGTTGCTGGCGAAGTGCTGAGCGCCATTGACGGCTTGGCGGAAATCGGCGCTATTGTGACGGCCCTCGGCGAAGCAGGCAATGTTGCCTTTGATGTATATTCTGTAGTAGATGACCCGCATAACGCGCCGCTAGCCATTATGTCTGCTATCTTCGCGCCGCTTGCTGTATTTGATATTGCTACGGTGGCAAAAGTTGCGAAGCTGAGAAGAGGAATGGATAGTGGAGATATTGCTTCGCTAGGGGGTACAGTCAAGGGGTCCTTGGATGATATTGCTGAAATCAAAAGGAAGTTTTACAAAGTGTAAAGTAAGCAAATAATAATAGTATATTAGAGTTGGAAAGTAAACATGTTCAGCCTTGATAAGCCATCCTTTCAAATAGTGTCTAGTATTTACCACTATTCTATATTAGTACATAAAGCAGTCTACTTTCAATCTTTTCAAGAAACTTTTTACCAATCCGAGTTGCCAACAGGGCGGGACCTGACTTTGACCGTGCATATGATATCTAGCTGATCACTTTAGTTGATTTTGAAAGCAATTCTGGAGCTTTTTAAAATGTCCTCAAAAAGAGGCAGATAGTAACGAATCTTTAGGTAAGTTGGCACCTGACTATAAACGGATCCTTAAAAACTTCCAAGTCTCACTACTTCAGAGTCGTATTTTGTTAGCCCCACTCCATATTATAAATCAGAATTTCTATAATACCTCGATACAGGATCGGATTCAGCGCTGTTTAAAATATATGGCGAAGGTGGAGGGTAGAAGGGGGAAGGACGTGGTGGAGATGATGAGAACAAAGCCGAAGTTGTAATACTGATTTGTTTATGCTTTAGTCGATAGCTATGCATTTGCGGCATAGATTGTGTCAGTAACTTATTCTCTGAGCATGAACATAGATGCCTCATAACCTCGATTAGGTTAAAAAGTCGGTCTGGGCTATACTTGATACTTAAGTTTATATATGAAAAGATGCCTTCGTTCCTAGAGATTACTCTCAATCTATCCATGTACTAGGCTGCCAGGTATGAATCCACTTTGCGCAGAGTTTCCCGAACCAAGTGCGGCAAATTTGCTAGAAAAGTTCGCTTTCTCGACGTTAGCGTCAATTTCAGCGTCGATTTCAGCGTCTTCAGTTTCTTTACTAGCATCGGCCCGGGTGGTTTGGCTCCGAGTATCACCCTGCTGCTCCCGTACCCAAGTATGCCCGCCGAGGACTTCAAACACCTCATATAGAGCATTAATGAAGTACTTATGAGTCAAATTGCTCTGCTCCATCTGCATCAGGCCTTGGGTTCAAGGCAGCGAGCTGCTTAAAGACCCCATACACGGCCGTCCTGGCATGTATTACCGACTGTAGCTTGCGGTAGATGGCACCTGGGACGCTAATAGCATGCTTGGAAATCGTTCTGGCCATGGCTACAAGCTCCTTGACAATACCTTGGCCTGTCTCATTTTGGCGGCTCTGATGCTCATCATCGCCTACCTCTGCAGTTGCCGAAGACTGAAGGATCGTGTTGAAAGCATGGATTACCCAGAACAAGAGCCGCTGCGTGTCCCGTTCGTACGTATGGTACCTATTTTGAGGCGTAATGGATGCCATTGTGAACCCCCGTTTGTTCAGTTGTGCTTTTGCTGAAGCGCGCTCTATGCCCCATTATAATGCGTCATAAATCTGGCTTTACAGCTGCGGCTGCGTAAATGATCAAATGAATCTATCAAAGGCTATGAATTAGCCATCATACAAAAGGGAAAGATTTACTTCAGAACAAAAATATAGATTTTGTGTTGTTATACATGATAACAGTACTGTTGAGTTATGCCTTTGTGCACGATATGCTCAAGTCAGCACATCACTAATTACACCTACTTTATAAGGAATAACTGCCTATAACATCACGCGATTGAAGCATTAAAGGAATGCTGAATTAATTTGATAAACAGCTACAAATAGGGCTTTTATAGCCATCTCTTTTGTAAATAAAATAAAGGCATTTTGTACCAATCTCCGCAAAGCTCCATTTACACAAACGCCCACCGTGACAAGTACTAAACCAGCTTAGTCCAGTGGCTGCAAAGCTCAAAAAGGATGCGGAAATAAAATGCTAAGCCTTGGCTCATGAGATGTTATCTCTAGAAGCAGACCCGAATGTCTACAAGGGTGGCGGGATCTTCGCGGGTCTATTCCTGTCGCAGACTCTCTAGGTGGCCAAAGCCATCCACGACACAATATGGGAGAGCTCTTTTGCCGAATTCACGACAGGGACTACTGCTAGAACAGACAAAATGATTGAAAGCTAGAAGTTTCGAAAATGGTGTGATGAAATGCGAAAGGGGTAAGCTCAGAATATGACTTCGGAGGAAGAAGATGCAAGTAAGCTATACGCGGAGACGTCGTTGGATCATATACAGGCAATATCTGTAAAAATTTTAAAAAAAAAATGGAAAATGAAAAAAAAAAAAAAAAAAATAAAAAAGAAAAAAAAAAAAAAAAAAAAACTAAGAGAGATCACAGAAATTTCACATCGTTCATTAGAATTTCCAATCGATTTACTGAGGTAATTTCTATTCATCTACACAGGAAAAACGTAGTACACTCCAAATCACGAATCAGGTTTCTTGCGACACATATAAGTATGATCTTGGATGGTCGCTTGCCCTGAAAAGAGCATGGATCACTGCTCACTGCGCCACATTAATAGTAGAGGGATGGTCTCGTTTTTCAGGCTCTCTTATGAAACAGTAACTCGTTTCTTAATAATATACAAAGACTACCGCAGACCATATCCTATACGGTGTATTCACAATAATCCTGGTTAGGTGACATTGTCAGTCTAAGCGACCACACTGCTCATGGCACTTAGGCTGATGAATAAGAAGATGTCTTTAAACCTAGAGGTTGTGTTCAACTTATCCATGTCCCAAGCTATAGATCAAGTTGACAACAATCTAGTCACATACGACCATAGGTAGTGGAGTATTCGGGGTCCCGTCTGCTCCCCCATAGACAAGCCACTAACCGGCAGATTAGTAGTTGAGTGGGTGACCATTAGCGAACACCGGCTGTTGTATGTTTCTCTTTTTTTTATCTCTTTTTCTTAATTAGGTCTTCTTTATATAGATTAACATTTAGAGCAGTCATCCAGTCTGTTAATTGTGATTCATGTCGCTATCATCTCTTCAATCGCCATTTAGTACGGGTATTCTCATCGCCTTATGTGAAATCGGTCACCGGCTCCATTTTAGACTATAAAACTCTACTGTTTCTACCATGTTTTAAATGATGTCCAAATTAAGTTTCATATTATACACCCAAGAGTATTGCCATTTACAAGCATACACAAGTTTTTTAACTGGAACGCGTAATCGCCTGGGTTCCCTCTGTCCTCGTTCTACTCGTCTTGCTCGATCTTGAGGCTATGCTCCTCTGAATTAACTGGAGTTTCAATTCCTTCTCGCTCATAATTGTTAGGACGATTCAAATGTCTCTTGCTTCTATACATTGAACAGAATCTATCGTGCATCCCATTAGTGTCCATGGATCTTCACTGCTTGGCTGTGATGACCATTTCTGAAGCTGATAGCTGTTCGAGGGTTGAATCAATTCTTGCTGCGAAGCTGTTATAAGAGTAAGCAGATAAAGAGACCATTTGAGAACTTAAGTTGAACGTACTAGTCGTCTTTGCGTCTGAATTTCCAGTCATCTTCTTAAGACTGTCTGAACAAAGTGTGTCGCAACATACAACCAGATTCTTAGATGTTAATTTCCTCACCAAATGGCCTTACAAAAAAAAATATAAGCTATCAAAATAGAGGCTAGAACTATGCCTTATATGATTGCCAGTAGCTTTCAATTCTCAGCAATATTATAAGCATTGGTACCTAGCGATGCCCATTTCCTTGATTGAAGAATCTGAGTAAACACTGAAGTATTCACATGTATATTAATATTTTGCAACCGTGAATACTAACCCTGACCAGCCATTCCAAAATTAGCCCTGTCTACATGTATATGATAACACCAAATGCGGGTCTTACGCCACACATCAGTGGTGGCATTTCCACGATCGGAATAATGTAAAGGCACAAGTTGTCTATTAATTAAATAGTTACATGAAGCTACATCGATAGAGTAATGCTTCCCTCTTTAATGACTCTATTTTAAGGTTATTGCACACCTTTTGTAAACAATCCCTGTTTCTCCCACCGCCTGATGTATTCTACCAATAAGTCGTCATCGACACCCCGCGACTCTTGCAATGTCTTTGAGCAGTGCATCGCTTTCTTCGTATCTAGTTTAACCTTTCCAAGAGCTAGGTCTTGGAAATCGTTGGTAAAGAAATCGATCAGGGAGTCGAATACACCCAGATTCGATACCTTAAGGAGCCATTCCTGATAAGGTATCTTCCTGTCAGGAGACAGGCCTAGCGCACTTGCCAGTCTGTTCATGATGTTATCTGCATTTTGCCGCACAGGGTTCTCGACATGAAGTACCGAAGGTACCTTGTCGTGTTGGAATAGAATGTCAATCAAAGAGCGACTGGCTCGATCGACTGGGAGCCAAGATATTTCCTATGATATGTCAGTGAACAGCACCTGGAATCAAGGACGTGATTGGCTTACTCCTTCAAGTTGAGGTATGGCTTCAATGAGACTACTAGCCTTCAATAATGCCGGAATATGCTCCGACGTCTTCCATATTCCCGGCGATGCCTCCGGCCCACAAAGTTGGCCAATTCGCACAATAACAGGCTCAATGTCGTCTGAAAAGTGGCGACCAACATGGCCGAGCATACGTTCGCATACCCATTTGGCCTCTGCATAGCCCATGGGTACCACTGTCTCTGGACTCTGCATTTCCTCCTCTGGCACGACGATCGATGAAGATGAAGCAGAGAATCCTTTACCATAGTTCCTGACAACTGCTATGGAAGAGGCAAACAAGAGTTTTGTCGGTGGCTGCCTTCTGGCTCTTCCAGAGGCGTGGGCCGCTCTCCCGAGATTGATCAGGGCCTCAACCATTTCAATGTGAGGGATGAAGCTTTCCAGTGTCCTCTGAAAGTCTATGGGCCACGCAAGATGAACAATATGGGTCACATCTTGAGCAAGGCGCGTGAATAAATTAGCAACATCATTTCCATTGGAGACTCCATCACTGGAGTGTCGTTCAACTGGGTTTTGGACCAGACCAATGCTGCGAATAAATTTGGCAGCTTCAACAAGCTCAACTTTGGCCCAACACCTTTCATTCAACGATAAGCCATTAGCAGACACGGACAACCGTATTCTACTCAATGGGGTATCATCCTTCGTCTGGCGGTATAAGCATATGACTTTTGAAACGGATGGGCTCTGGACAAGTTGGCTTAGCATGTGAGAACCAAGGTTTCCAGTAGCGCCAGTCAACAGTACCACGCGCTTTGTTGTTTTGTAATAGCCAACCTCCTCTTCACCGTTGAGATTTGAGATAAATCTTTCCGATAAGGCTTTTACACGGGCAATATTATCCTCCTCAGACGTAGTCGTCTCGATTTCGCCGTTGGCGTTGTTCCTCTGAGCCTTGAAAAATTCCGCAAGTGCTGATATTGTTGGATGTTTATAGACTACCTCAGCAGAAAGCTCACTCCCACTCTGCCAATGCCAATTACTAGCCACTTGTAATCTTGCTGACTGTAGGGAGACATTTAGCTGCCGTGCTAAACGGACAGCCTGCAGTGAGTCCATGCCAGCCTCGAAAAAGTCTTCGTCTAAGCTAGATTCAAAGTCTTCAAAAATTCCTTTCACTATAGCTCGAATACTACCCTCGATATTATCCCAGTCGAGATTCTGAACGGGAACATCAATCTCAATCGCTGCGTATGCGGCCTGAATCTCGTCAGAAAAGACATCCCGAATCTGTCTGCGGCTAACAGATCCCTTGTCAGTTCTTGGAATCATCTTGTCTACCGGCTTGACTATTATGGCTTTCTTGGAAGACACTTTCGCATGGCGGTCGAGGGACGTGTTTTTGGAGGATACAAGATCCCAGACTTGGTCAATGAACTCTGCTTCATCGAGGGGGTATGAAGCAGGCTCAACAAGGACGACTACTTCAAAGTGCCCCTCGCCAATACAAATTGCTGTCTTTATCACTGGAGACGTCATGAGCTCTCTTTCCAGTTGCTGCGGCATAATCTTTTCCCCAGTTTTGAGGACAATGACGTCGTCTGTTCGTCCGAGGATGCGGATCTCCAAGTAGTCACCCACGGTATCTGGGTTCTTCTCCAGCTCATCTTGCACTTCAAACCGTTCATCCCAGCCTATTGGATAACCAACCAACTTGAAATAGCTTGAGCTTGGAATTGAGTGCAGCTCAAGCCCAATATCAGATCGCAGCCTGAGATACCGCCAATTATAATCTGGTCCAGGCCGGAAAATTGGCGCAATTGCACCAATTTCTGTGACGCCATAATGATTGAGTAGATTTACATTTTGCTCCTTGAGTTGCAGACCTTGGTCAGAACTCATGGCACCGCCTCCTACGGCAAGAAACTCCAAAGTCGCCAGCCGCTCGAAAACTCCGCCTCGTGTCATCAGATCACCAACGATACTTGGCACGGTCATCAGTGATCTGCAGCTGAACGCATTGAGTAAATCAAGAGTTGATTGACCAGCACTAATAATGGATGAAGGTGGGAAAACACAGGTCATTCCGACAGATAGACTGAGGGATGGAGCAAGGAAGCCGAATCCATGGTAAAGTGGTAGAGTCGATAGGTTCACCCAGTCAATGACTTCATCATCGGGAAACTCATGGCAAGAAGCGTATTGCAGCAAATATCGCTTGGTCAAGTAAATGGGTTTAGGGAAACCTGTTGTGCCAGATGAATGCAGTATAAGAGATCTCTCATTCTGGTGGCTCTTACGCTGAGTGAACAGTTTCCTGTAATTGTCATCTGCAGAACAGTCCCTGGTACCAAGTTCCAAGAACATTGTATATGGCAAAATATTTATCATGTTGAAACAATCATCAAGCTGCCCAGCAAGTAAATTCCTTGTTCGCTTTGATACCAAAACATTCTTGGAGCCTGTCTTTTCTAGTAGGTGTGCGACGCTATCTGGGCTAAGCCTGGCGGAGATGAGTAGGAGCTGGATAAACCTGTCAGAAGAAAAAAGCGAGAATTGGTATGAGCACTTAACGGAGAGTACGAACTGGTATATCTAATATCTGCAAAGCACAAAGGTGGATGAGCAAGCCAACGTCGCTTTCAATATACAGAGCAATTGGCGCACCAGACTCTGAAAATGTTTGTGAGTAACCAATACTCAGCCATAGCACACACTGCTGGATTGCACGGTCGAGCTGCGCAAAGGTGATCTTGACGCCCCTGTAAATAACATCGCCAGAAAAGTTTGAATTCACTTTTTCAGATTGTGCCTGAATGCAAAATATATGCTCTGCATTATTCTCAGAGTTGAATCGTATCAAGTCCGAAAGTGTTGTTATGTCGTTATCATCGGAATCGGCACAATTCTTGGGCGGAACAGGGCAAAACTTGGGTCGCCGAAACATCTTTTGAGACATAGGTGGTATAATGAGAGTAGCTCTGAGCCAGTATGGTGGGTGACAAGCCAACTTCAACCTAGTAGAAAGATTTGCAAGACGAGAATGAGACAATTCAAGGTTAAGTCCGCTGCCACGAATAAATAGATAGATGGTGCAACCTAATGTTGACGAAACCTTGATGGCGTAAAAAGGTTCAAGGGTGCAGAGTAATACAGAAGCTAAAAGACACGTACCTGTTGCTTCCACCTCTGGTAACCAATTAAGAGGCCTCTTAGTTGTCACCAAAACCCCTGCAGCAGCACACACAGCCAAATAACCCCTTTTCTACTCCGTATACAATTGAAATTAGGTAGTTAACAACTGCCTACTTGCCATAATGCCGCCGTACGCCTCGTTTCAACTCTCCGAAAAGGGAATAGACTTTTCTTCTTAGATTATTGGATGCGGTAACTGATTACAAGTTTGACTTAGTGGTCATGGTAGACAAATTGTGCTTTACGTCTCGCTTAGATCAAAGATGCCGAACAGTTTCCTTATTAAGCAATAAATGGGCGCCTAATAGCGGTGTGTAGTTGTCAACGGCCTGGCCCACTTTTGCTAGCACTTCGACGAAGGGAATCAATCTGGATGAGGCGGTTTTCGTATAACATGGATGGATGTTCCTTGGCGTGGATGCTCTTCCATTTCAGGCACATCTCAGTCAGCAAAGTTAATTTTGTCACGCAGGGTCATGGATTGAAGCAGTTAATGGAAGGAGAGAATATGTTTCTGCTGCCATGCTTTAGGAGTACACCTTATCGTGGCCCCTTGAAAGCTGACCACTTTGCTATGGTCTGATTCATGGGAGCTGACAAACTGTAAGATTTCTTATCGTGAAGGAATCGGCCTAGTAAGGGCAAAGGTTATAGCCGAGCTACGGCCTTCAGAGAGGTTACCGCTAGCCAATTGCGCTATCAACGGCAAATGGATACAAATTGAACAAGCTGACAGAGGCTTGTTTAAACGGCTACTTTGTATGTACATACTCGGCGGGTAGACTAGTAAGCGGGATTTGCGGACCTGCTTATTAGTCTAACCGTCGGGCCGAGCCTTTTGTGGGCCTGCTTACTAGTCTACCCGCCGAGTAAGTCCTGTAGTGGATTCAGTCAGAGAGAGACGATACCTATTTTAGTAAGGGTTTAGATTCTAATTGTATATAAACTATCTTTACTAAGATAAAGTTAAAAATCCCTATAACTAACATACTATGCTAGCAAAGATTGCGTAAATAACAACAATTAGAAGGGGTGCTAATTGAGCCAATTATCAAAAGATTCGCCAATGCTAGCACTTTGTGCTGGCATTGCCGCTTACAATAGCTTACTTGTATAACAGATATCCTGTTACAGGGAAACTACTTAACATTACCTTCAATCTCGCTTACACTTCACCGACTTTTTCTCTATATAAACATATTATATTTACTCTACTCTATATAGAAAAGCTCCTTAAGTAAAAGTCTTAAGGAAAATTTAATCAATTATTATTTTATTACTTAATTTACTTTATTATAAAGAATATCTTTATAATAGAGACTTTTTTATTAATTTTATAAAAGAATGTTGCGGTTATAAAGTGATTTAATAAAAGACTATACCTAGACCTCAATACAGTAATAGACAATAATAAGAATTTAAATATCAATGACAATAATATATAATTGATTGGATTGCATTAATATAATTATTAAACACAATCGAAAAAAAAAAGAATAAGGTTTCGTTTTCAATAAGAATAAGGTTCTTCGCCAAATAACTCATCAAGTAGATAGCTGCAACGGATTGAACCTTAAAAATACACAATAAAGGTCATTAACTGCGCTATCAAATGACGATTTCATTGCAAAGAAAATTCAATACATAAGGTATGAAGATCTCTCAATAAAGTATAGCCTAGCTACTAACCGTAGCCTGAATATCTTTATAATTCTTTTTTTTTTAAATTATTTAAGAAAATATAATAAGTTATAATTATATAAATTTATTAAGATTAAAGAATATAATATATTATTGTTACGACCCAACATCTCTCTCGGTACTTCATCGAATCCACGTAGAACCGGTCGGCCAATCATAGGAGGATCACGGTTAGAACTGTGAGCCACCCTGGATGGATCACTCCTCAGATCGTGATCCCTTATAAGGATCATGATTATTATCGTGAGCCATCAGGAACGACTTACTATTTAAATAACCGACCACTAAGCTCATTAGTTAACTTAGATAGTCAGTCGTTAACATAGCAATAAGATTGAGTATTAGTATCCGGCTACTACTTCAGTAACTAGGCTGCGTGACTAAGACAATTGCTCGATACCTCACTCTGTACTCTCAGCTAACATAGATCTCTGATCAGTCCCTTGGGAAGCTACTCTATACCTATATATAGAGTCCGGATCGTCACAATTATATATAGTTAAATATTATTTTTCAAAGCTGAGATTATGATTTAATAAAAGTTTAAAGTAATATTAAATTTTCTAACTATTCTAGCTTGATTTTATCAATAACTAGGTTTATATAAAGGAAGTAATAGAGTCTAGAAGATACTACACTATTAATTAGCTCTTTATTACTATAGTAAAGTTAAATAGCTTCTATATAAAAATAAAATATTATTAATCTTTTATTTATTTTTTAATTTATTAAAGCTTTATTAAAAGTTTTTATAATAATATATTAAATCTTTAAACCTTTAATATAGAGAGATTTTTTTATTAAATTAGTTATAAAGTAATTTAATAGAAGGCTATATCTAGACCTTAATATAGTAACTAAACAATAATAAGAATTTAGATATCAATAATAATAATATATAATTAATTAAATAATATCAATATAATTATTAAACATAATTGAAAAAAAAAGAATAAGGTTTAAACCTTAAATATATATATTATAAGCTTTCCCTTTTTAGTTCTAGTAAGCTGACTATTATGTGCCCCCCCTTTAGTGGGGCTACATGGTCTATCTATTCCGTATATGTATAGTTATCCTGTTTCAGTTCTGACAAGTTTACGAACTGTTAGTCCCATTGGTTCCACATTTGGTGATCAATTGTCTAGAAGTCTCTTCTCAATTAAACCTTCTGGCTTATCAGGTTCTATGAATCAGACCATATAGGAGATAACTTCAAAAAAGGAGAATAGCGCAATATGAATACCCTGATCATGCCCATAAGCACACGTCTCACGACAGCATCCTTGTTCTCATTTGGTGCTGTTTTGTCTGTGCTGGCCCTTTATATACCAGCAAAAAGACCAAAAGTAAAATTGTATTCATTTTGATTCAATAAAGTGAAAAAAGAAAACTCTGTTCAAAAGTCACCATGACGGTTATCTCAAATCGCCATGTGCTCCTTTTTGCAGGGCAAGGTTCACACCAGTATTTGACGAACCCTGCGCATGTTCGTGCGATGACGGAACTACTGCTAGATGAGCATTTGGAGGCGTTTTGGAATTTTCTTCGCCAGTGTCGTGAGGCCTTTCACATAGAACTTGAGAGTGCGTCAGACGAGGAACATTCCACGCTGGACGGCAGCTTGAAGGATGCCTTTCAAGAAGCAGAGTCGTTTCTATCACCGCCTGAAGCCTTACGATCCCACCCCGTTGTTGAGACATTGAGCTTGTATACGCACCAAGTTCTCGAGCTCATGCTGTTCCAATCCCATAATGACTGCAAGATTGTCGTTGAGACAAGTGGTATTTGCACAGGCATCTTACCTGCAATACTGGCAGCTTCGTTTGTGTCCTACAGCTCCCCAAACTTCATCGCTTCGGCCGTTGAGCTGTTCCGGCTTGCGTTCTGGATAGGACTAAGAGCATCGCTGCCAAGTCGTTTTTCCTCTAACGTTGAGTGGCAAAAAGCACCTTGTCTTCTTAGTGTATTTGGTATCTCAGTGGAGGAGTTGAAAAGTTATATGGGTGGTTGGGAGGATTCCAAACAGGTATGTTCAGATTCAACGTATGAATTGCCAATTATGTGCCTGCTAACATTTTTATACAGGGCCTAGACTGCGCTTACGGCGACCCGCGGATCTCAGGCATCTTCGGCAACAAAAATATATCGATTTGCGGCTCAAGCAGCAGACTCAACGACATCAAGTCCAAGCTTGCCGCTGAGAATATTGACTGCAGGTGGGCAAGCGTCCACGCCGTTTACCATGGAGGCAACCAGATGCAAAATATACTACAGAATACACTTAACGACGTAAAAAGAAGAGGCGTAGAGTTCCCAAATTGGGATATGCTACATATTCCTCTGCGGTCGGTGACAGATGGATCGCAAAGTTCCGAGATGAAAACCAAGGGTGAGACACTTCTTGATGCGACGCTGAGAAGCATTTTTATCGACATGGTGGACTGGAGAACAACGTCAAACAAGATATTCAACTTTCATCTGAAAAATCTGGATACCAGTTCTAATGCCAAGGTTTGTTTAACCGGTATCGGTCCTGGGTCCAAGATGCTTTTCCATTCATCCCAAGTCCCTACACATCCAAATCTGGATATGATTGAAAGCTGGTCGGACTACATGTCCCTGCCATCCGCAGACGACATTGCCATCGTTGGGCTATCAGTCAATTACCCTGGTGGTAGTGATATAGAGAGCTTCTGGAAAACCATTAAAAATGGCATTAGCACGGTTCAAGAGGTAAGTGGTTCGCTATTCATGGATTATAAATCGTTCCCTATTTTCGCCCATTTTCGGTTGCTTTTCACTTACACGCACGAAGATCCCAACTTCGAGATTCGACGTATCCAACCTTGATATTAAAGAAAACGCAGCCAACTCAGAAAGGTCGTCATTCATACCTCAATACGGCAACTTCCTCGATAACCCATTCGACTTTGACGCAAGTTGCTTCAACATCTCACCTCGAGAAGCAAAATCCATGGATCCTCAACAAAGGCTACTTCTCCACGCGTCACTGGACGCTCTTGAGGACGCAGGCTACCGTGCTGACGCATCACCAAGTTTCCAAAGGGATACCTTTGGCGTGTACGTTGGTGTGGCCACCGGCGACTATGTTGATAACCTGCGCGACAATCTTGACGTCTACTACACTCCGGGTGGGTAACTACAGCCTAACCTTTTTATACAAACTTGACGACTCTAATTCCCATCATAGGCACATTACGAGCGTTCCTTAGTGGGCGCATCTCATACGCCTTCAAATTCAAGGGTCCGTCAATTGTTGTTGACACAGCATGCTCCTCATCTATGGTCGCCTTGTACCAAGCGTGCAGAGCGCTGAAATTGGGTGAGTGCACGGCGGCGCTGGCGTTGGGGGTCAACACCATGAGCAGCCCAGATGTAAGACTACCTTACCCATTTCACTGTGGAAATACCCGAAAGACTGACATGTCACAGATGTATTCTGGACTCGGTCGCGCTCACTTTCTGAGCCCCACTGGTCAATGCAAACCCTTTGACAAGAGTGCAGACGGATACTGCCGCGGTGAAGGCTGCGGTGGAGTCGTTGTTAAGCGACTTGCTGACGCCATTGCTGAAGGTGATCACATATACGGTGTCATTCGCGGCATCGGCGTGAACCAGTGCGGAGCCGCAAAGTCCATAACGCACCCTGACGCAGCAACACAAGAAGCGCTCTTCCGCAGCGTCATCAAGAAGAGTCGTGTCACTCCAGATAGCATCAACGTGGTAGAAGCCCACGGAACGGGCACACAAGCGGGCGACTATGCCGAGGTGTCGAGTCTCGCGGCCGTCTTCGGCAGCAAGCGGTCATCAGACAACCCATTGCATCTCAGCTCAGTCAAAGGAAATATTGGGCATTCTGAAGCTGCTTCTGGAGTTGCTGGTCTTGCAAAACTTTTGCTAATGATGGAAAATAAGATGCTTCTTCCACAGGCATCCCATCAAGAACTGAACCCTCGGCTACGCGATCTCATGTCGAGCAGTACGTTGCGCATCCCAACACGGCGGGAAGATTGGGACCCAACGCCTGGACAC
The DNA here is from genome assembly GCA_015266385.1 of Trichoderma oligosporum. NCBI lineage: Eukaryota > Fungi > Ascomycota > Sordariomycetes > Hypocreales > Hypocreaceae > Trichoderma > Trichoderma oligosporum. The sequence continues at coordinate 10,769 of JACBYL010000027.1, read as the reverse complement.
TTGGCTCGGCGCGCCTTGATTAACAATTTTGGTGCATCCGGGTCAAATGTGGTCCTTGTTCTAGAGGAGTACAAGACGACAAGAGGGAGAGCAAGCCAGTCAAATGGCATGTTACAATCTTTACGCAGTCACCATGTACTGAACCTCTCGGCAAAGAATAATCAGGCGTTGGGCGCAATGATTTCCAAGTATTTTTCATATCTTACCAAAAACGGTGTCACTCTAGCAGATTTGTGTTACTCGACCAATGCCAGGAGGCAGCAGTATTCGCCATCCAACCTCTCAATCGTCGCCTCCAACTCGACAGATCTACTACAACAGCTTTCCAAAATAAATCTAGACGATATATCTCCATATTCCGACGGCTCTAAGAAACTGATATTCTCCTTTTCCGGCCAAGGCGACGTGCACATGGGCATGGGTGCAGGCCTCCTCTCGACAGTTCCAGATTTTCGCAAGACAGTCTTTGATTGCGACAAGATTCTCTCCAACCATGGCTTCTCCCCAGTCACAAACTTTCTCAGCAACAATCCAGTTGCAGCCAATAAGTTAGATATGGTGGAGGAGGATGTTGTTGTTTCTCAATGTGCCTGTTTTATCTTGCAGTATGCTTTGGCAAAGCTCTGGATGAGCTGGGGAATCGTTCCAGATCTTATTGTCGGCCACAGGTAAGCTAAACCTCCAACACAGGCAGCAGTAACTTTCTAACAAAACACACAAAACAAAGCATCGGCGAATACGCTGCATTTGCTATTTCAGGCACATTAGGCCTAGAGGAAGCACTTCTCCTCGTCGCAACTCGTGCAAAAATCATGGTACAAAAGTGCGCCGCATCAGTAAGCGGCATGCTGGCGTGTAGAATTCTGGCCTCCACTGCAACAAAAGTTCTGTCTGACAACGCCATCGTATACCAAGATGTCACCATTTCTTGTTATAACAGTCCACAGGACATTGTGCTGAGTGGTCCAGTAGCATCGCTTGCCGCATTTGCCTCATACTGCAAGAGTGAAGGCATCAGGCACAAAGTTCTCCAAGTTCCCTATGGATTTCACTCGCCTTTCTTGGATCCAATCTTGGAAGATCTGACCAAGGCTTCTGCAGGTACGACAGCAAAGGCGCCTCGTATACCGATCGGCTCAAGTTTGTTCGGTCGACTGCTCGATTCAGAGACGCCCATTCGTGAAGACTACTTTGTTTGCCATGCAAGGGAGCCAGTTAAGTTTTCGAGTCTCGTGTCGGATATGGAGCGTTGGTCTGCTGATGATCCCCTCACGATACTGGAAATTGGCCCATCTGGATCTAGTAAGTTTATGATACCGTAGGGCTGACAATTTGATCTTGTGTACTAACCGTAACAGCCGAATCGATGTTCAAGGCCGGGCTAAACAATAGGTCTCTTACTTTTCTGTCTTCCCTCCGACCAACGCAGGGCGCGTGGGCAACGCTCGCCACAGCTCTTCAAAAGCTCACCCTGCTCCAGTATCCCATCGACTGGCGAGCCATCTACCATGGCACCTCTGCCAAGTTTCTCAGATCTCTTCCACGCTACGATCTAAATAAGTCTACCTATTTCACCCCCTATAAGTTCCCGCGGACTACTACACCGGGAGCCTGTGAGTGTGGTGAAGCAAAGCAAGTTCAGGCGCCAACTTATGCTTTTCTCTCTCCACTTCCACCACATCGTAGTTCCACCACCTCTACAGCAGCAAGGTTCACAACGACAGGGAAGCAAATTAGTCGTTTCGTTAAGGCCCATACAGTTGGTGGGTCCCACCTGTGTCCGGCTTCCGTCTATATGGAAATCGCGCTGCAAGCCGCTGCGGACCAAGGCGCTTTGCACAAGGGCGAGGATATTTGTCTTTTTGACAAGGTTTCTTTTGAGCACCCTTATGTCCTCACTGGGCAGATCCAACATGCCGATGGGATAGAAACTCAGCTTGATACCAGTTTATTCAACAATAATTGGGAGTTCACTTGCACATCCGAGACAAAACGTGTTTATTGCAGCGGGCAAATTCGAAGCCACCACACGTCTTCCCAAGTCACCACCGATCTTCTCTGCCGAAAAATGGTCCAAGTAGAACGACTGAAGCGCTCTTTTACTGCTTTCTCCGGGCAGTTCACGCAGACTTTGAATACGAGAACTATTTACAACATGATTTTCCCCCGTGTAGTCGAATATAAAGAGCCCTATCTTACCCTCCGGCATCTCTCGATCAGTGACTCAGGTCTAGAAGGTCACGGAACGTTCGTATTGGAACCCCTGAGGTCAGAATCTGGTGGTCGTTTCCTCACCACGCCTGCATTTTTGGATACTTTGTTACATACAGCAGGATTTATCGCAAATACATACGTTTCGCCAGATATAGCCTGCATTTGTGCCAGTCTCGAGCATGCCATGGTAAGTATCGATATGACGGAGATTCATGGCAAAGATCTGCAGGTATACTGCTGTATCGGAGACATTGGGAAAGCTTTTATTGCCGATGCGTACGCATTGGATCCTCAAGGTAGGCTCATTGCTTATGTCGAAGGCATGTGCTTCAAAAAGATCAATCTCCAGTCATTCAAGACTATCCTGGCTCGCTCCACGACAACAGTTCCGAACGGTAAGCCGACAACACCAGCAACCGCACCTAAATCTACACTATGTGCGAAGAATGTAAGCATGCCAAAAAGCCTCATTCAAAGTAACCCAAGCAAGGAAATCCAGCTCCGCAGCGCCATCCTTTCCACAATTTGTGATGTCTGCAGTTTTGATCGCGATCCTCCCTCCTCCAAGTCTCTAGAGGAGCTCGGCATAGACAGTCTCCTAGTTATTGAGCTCATTGATATTCTTCGCAAAAAATTCAGCAGAACAGATTACTCTAAAGTTCATGTAGAAGACTGCAAGACTATCGAGGATCTCATCACTGCCATTGTCGAGGCTTCAGAGACAGGGGTAACATCAACTGAAGCAGCACCCATGCGATACACAAAAATATCTCCAGCGGCCTCATCTTGCGAAGAACGGGCGGTCAGTCTAATTGACGGACAAGATGACCCGGCCACAATCGTCAAGTCGGTCTTTATGGATGTCTGTGGCCTAGATCCAACTGCAGAGATGGGCCGCAGGCTCTGTTTCCTTGGCGTCGATTCTCTCATGACAATTGAATTGGTAGATGCTCTCCACTCAAGATTGAACATAAATATTGACCATGCACATGGAGACATCTCGGAGCTGACATACCAACAACTGGAGGATTTATGCAAGGTACACCTCGCTTTCGATGAGCCTCCATCAAGCGTCTCAGAAAGTAGTGATGGGATGGGCACTCCATCTTCGACTCCTGAGGAGCAAAGCTCCACGATTGAGGAAGAGAAAGCAAACTGCCCATCCACGCTTCTGTATCATGGTCCAACAGAGAGTGCCAGCTTGTACATGTTTCATGACGGAAGCGGCTTGTCAAAGATGTACGCTCGGCTGGATAATATGACTCGTAATGTATACGGAATCAGCAGTTTGAGCTTTCCGTCATTTGTGCCCCGCAATACTGACGCTCATACAATGGAAGAGCTAGCATCCTATTACATCAAGTCTACGGAACTTGGAGCAAAGTCTGATATCATTCTCGGCGGTAAGTCAATAGTACGCGCCATATACTGAATATGAGCTGATCAAAGTCTTTTGCCCACAGGCTGGTCCTTTGGTGGAGTCTTGGCATTCGAAGTCTCTCGCCAGCTCCTGCGCCAAGGCACCAGAGTTAAAGGAGTAATCTTGGTCGACTCGCCCGTCCCAAAAGGCCACGAAGCGCTTCCTCGCCAAATAATATCCTACATACTAGATCAGCGGAGAAATGGCAGCTTCAACAGTAATAAGGTCGCAGCAAACTCGGAAACAGCCATGAGAGCCCGCGCCAGTATTGAAAGCCAGTTTCGGCGTCACGCAGACATGCTGCAGTGCTATAACCCGGAGAGCAACCCACACGGCGACGTCCCCTGCGTGATAATCAAGTGTTCACAGAGTATGGACACTATGAGTCTGTGTGGCGTAGAGTACCCGTTTCTAAGTAGCTGTGAGTCGAGGGACCAATCAACGGGCGAGTGGGAGAACTTGACTGGCCAACGCATTCCGATTCTTGATGTCGATTGCAACCATTTCGAAGTTTTTGATGACGCTATTGTGAGTACATAAATTTTATGCCATTTATTGCAAGGTTCGTATCTTGTCCACGGACATTGCTAACTATCAATACAGGCTGCCCGCACATCGAGCCAGGTGGAGATGGCATGCAAGTTGTTGGAGAGCAGCAATAAATAGTGCCCGCAAGGTAAGCAATTTAATGATAGAATATAGTGATAGAATATAGTGATAGAATATGGGCATAAGGATTTAACAATCAATATAATAGCTGTTTTTTATTTTAGTTTGGTACTTTGCAGCTATTTGGGAAATGCGTTGCCGTATAAGCTCCTAATGATGTGAACGGTTCCGGTCCGTCTGACTTGGGTTTTTTTTATATGTCACGCTATATGTCGCTTTCTACCACAGTCCGAGTATCCCAGCACCGCTAGACAACTGAATATATTCGCCACAAAAAGCACTCTTAATTGGCTATATTAGAAAGAATCTAGGCCATCTATCAGATAAAGAAATTAAGTGCTACATGTTGTCTTTGAATGCCTCCTCCTTTCACTACCTTGACTATGACAGAATCAACAGCATTGGCTCTGATGTTTTCAGACGTTGGTTCTTTAGAGATTCCACGACTAATTAGACGTTAAAGGGATTAATTCCAGTCTTTTTGAAAGCTGATAGAATTGTGTTTTCTTTCATAGCATCCTTCCGGCTTTCGTGGATGATCATAAGGAACTCTACCTTCGTGATATCAGTGATATCATCACAAATCATGACTTCTAGGTTCTTCAAATAATAATGCTTCAATGGATGAAATACTGCAATATCTAGTGGCTGTAAAAGATATGTAAGATGTGGTTTCATTTCAAAAGGAATAATATCATGAGGTTCGCAGTATTGAATGAATTCAAAGGTATGATGTGAGCCATGGCCATCTATGATTAGAAGCCGCCTTTTCCCTAGGGAATTTCCTGTATGTTCCTGGAAGTGTTCGACCCAATGATAGGCTAAAATATCATTTGTAAAGCCAGATAATGATTTTGATATCTTCATTTTGTTATCCAATTTATCTCTAAACCACTATTTCACAATAAGTTTAGCGTCGAGGGTCACGAAGGCTGGGATGACTTTATCGCCTGCCAAGATAGCCTCAATAATAGTGGCTAACTCCAGATTCTCAGCTGTCGGTCCAATAGTTTTTGTAACATGGCAATATATATTACTCTATATTAATAGAACCGTATCATATAAGTATTAATCTGCAGCTATAAAGTCCCGCCGAGTTCCGTTATAAAAGCTTAATAGAGGTTGTATTTATAATCAAGATAAGAAGGTCAGCAAAGATGTAACAGCTGGTTTTATAAAAGGGCCATTCCTTGCCTCTGGTTCAAAATCTAGAACTTTTCCTCGGCTTAATACAATCGCAACCACATTTCATTATCTTCTAAGCCGGACGCGCCAGGTGGGCGGTGCAGAGATTGGCCGTTATCTAAATACTTCGCCCAGCATAAGAAGCAATTCCACTAGGGAATCAAGTACATACGACCACAGGTAATGGAGAATTCGGGGTCCCGTCTGCTCCCCCATAGACAAGCCACTAACCGGCAGATTAGTAGTTGAGTGGGTGACCATCAGCGAACACCGGCTGTTGTATGTTTTTTTTCTTGTATTATATTCATTCTTCTTTTGTGCAACAGTAAGCAAAATGGGCGTGGCGGGTTGGTTGATTGACAAATTGTACCGCATATTCCCTTTAAGTTAGAGTACGTCTTCTTACGCCTGTCTGCTTATACATATAGTATATACTAGCACCTACCTACCCAACAGTGGTAAAATTTACTTTTTAGACGTTTTCTAGACGATACAGCAGTGTTCATAATCAGCTTCCTCTTTTACTCTTTCTAAGTTATAAATCTACGTAGTGTGTATAGTTTTACATATACTGATGTTAGGTAGAGAAGAATGAAAGGAAGAGGAAACGTATTTTTTAGCCACAGCACTTGAGATTATTTCCAGCCTCTTTCCCGCAGCTAGAGGACTACAGATATGGAACCATTGAGAAAGTACACCACGCGCGTACAACAGGCATGTTATTTATCCAGGCAGCAGGTTTATAATTCCATTATTATAACTATAAGAGCTAGGTTATAATATATTTTACTAATTTAAATTAAGTATAGTTTTCCAGCCTTAGGGGTAGCTATTAGTATATTTCAACACTCCCTAAATGTGAAAAAAAAAAAGACTTAATGCTGCTATTATTAGCAAGCAGAGCTTCTAAGTCATTTATGCATGCAATCTGCTGTATAAGGCGTTCTGAGATAACTGGCCAAATGGGGGGTTGTTGCTCCGGCTAGCTATAGTGTCCAAACGCAGATTGCGAAAGCAACTTAGCGCGCTAGAGGACGAACTGCACCAGGCGGCCTTATCCTTTTGACACCCCACTTCTCTTGATTATCTTATTGGTGTAAATGGCTTATGTAAGCAAAAATTTAAGGATTCTTATTGGTTGAAATCGTAATAGTAGTGGGTCTTGGGGGGGGGGGATGTAAGTCGTTGTACTCTGTATAAGCTTATTGATTATGATTATTTACAGTATCTCTATATAATTTGAGGCTATATTAAAGGCAATAAAGGAAGGGCTTTTAGGGCTTATTAATAAGTTTTACAATAGCTATAGCGCAGCTAATTATATGCAGTATACAATAAAGTGCCGGACTTACTCAATCTTAAACATTAAACATTTAAAACAGGCGAAAAGAGTTTATAGTCAAGCTTAGTTGCAGCAATCTATTGATGATAGACTGAAATCCGACAAGGTATATGTAACAATATGGTACTGATGAGAGTGTCTTGTATATAACCCGGGAGGCTTCCGTTTTTAGAGTTATGTAATTCCGTTTTTAGCAGGCAATGAACCAGCGTGATATTGAGAAGAGCTTGGCGCTAGGTGGTTGCTTGCTTGACCCACCCTTTGCCATTTTAGGACGGAATTCATTGATAAGCGATAAGCAGCGCTTGTACCTTATTACTCCTACTCCGTACGTACCTTTGCATAAGCTGAGTTTGCACTGGAAGCTTCTTATATTCGAAGCTTTGGATGCATATTTGGTATGTACCTTTAATATGAATGAGCTATATATACTTAGCACGCTGAAACAAGATAAAATCTTATAGGGTGTTAAAGAGACCTTGCATTTTATTAAATAGAAAAGGAATTTTTTGCCATTGCGTAATGGGAGCTTTAGCCGGCTATAGCTTCAGGAGGCGCCACTTTCACTCTCGTGCATGTCGGCCCTTTACCTGAAACTCAAAGAATGTGGCATGTGTGTATACACCCATTCTATACTGAGAGCTCCTAAGCATCTGAATAACGCTGGCAACCTTTGAGAGTATGCCGAATGCCTAGTTTGGCTATTCATGCGCCCTGAGCAGATCGACCACTCCTCCAGACATGTTGCGACGGCCTTAGTACTTTAAGAAGGAGAGAGGTTCTTAAATTTTTGCGTGAAGTAGATATCTTGTCTGAGATGCTCGATGCAGAGAAATCTCGGGAGATTGTGTATTGGAAATAATTCAATACCGTGGCAAGCATAGTGCTGTGTTGTGTTAGGTTTGGGCGACGGCTTTTGTCAAATTTTGGAAAAGTCGGCTATATAAGTGGGAGATTTCAGCGGTCTCGCCAGAAAGACGCGCGATTGAGCCACCATGGAGACGGCTCTCTTCGCGAAAGAGCCGAGAAAATAATATTTAAAAATTCTTGAGAAAGCTACTTCATAATGCTTTGTGGGATTGATACCAAAGAGAAGAAGCCTGTTGATCACATATCTCGGAAAACCAATGTCAAACAATACTTGAAGAAATGTATATATTGTATTGGCTAGCTTTATAAACAGGTAGACAGTATTAGTGTTCAAACTTGATATGGGCGTTTTTTCTCTATCTCAAATCTCTAGTCCTAGCAATCTTGCAGAAAAGGTTATTAGACTAATTTCCTTCTTATTCTGCTACATACGACCATAGGTAGTGGAGAATTCGGGGTCCCGTCAAGTTCTATAACGCGGTTCAAAAATCTTTTATATCCGGCGCCTTTAGCTTCTAAAATCAAAAGTACATAACTATTAAATCTATGCAGCGTTGAAAATTAAGCTACATAGTTATACATGATATTTTTCAAGATTCAATCTATTAGAAAAAGCCCGCATCTTATGGCAATTTAAGTGGCTTTGAAGCTCTACCCCCCCTACAGGCAGTTTTATTATGGTTTGCCCGTCATCACACGCTTCGTACTCATATGGCGCACAATACAAATATTTTGCCCGCTTGTTCATTAAACTTCTTAGCCCCGCGAGTCTGGCCGGTACAGGGTCTCCAGGCTTTACCTGGACAGAGTTATAGTGTTGATATGGGTGCCCAGCGTATATAACATCCTGCTTTATGGTGTCCTTTATTTGACATTGGTAGAACAAGTGTGGAATCTTGGTAGGAATCTCGGTAGGAGCATCAACTGCATCAACAAATTCCCAAGCGCGGATACTAGAGGAAAAAATGTATAAGTGATGTTTTAAGACAATCTAGTACACAAGGCACAAGCTCCAGTCACTTACCCAGTCACACTATCATAAGAGATAGAGTCTAAAAAGTTAGTTCTCTCCATCCATATTCTATCAGTGGCCCAAATATAGACTATAACAAGCCAGTCTCCAATCAATCTATAATTATAATCTTGGCAATGTTGGGAGAAGACTGCTCGTCTTCCGCATGTTATCTCAGGAGGTGCATTGTCGAGCTCTGTGCGGTTATGCAGTTGGCCTAGATGTCTTGGATAGTTTGGCCATAGAAACACAGACTTTTGGCTGGCGTCTCCTTGAACAAATTGAAGGGGGAGGTCCGTAAGGTAGGTCCGTATAAGCATGCGCCATGGTGCTTGTCCATCTTCATATCCCCGGGGAACAAGGTCAGCTGATATCAGCCATTGGAATGATCGTACGTCAAGTGGTGTTAGCGGACGACTAATTTTGAAAGTCAACCACGCATCATGCCAGGCGGCCGCTATCCGTCGATAACGCGGGCTTTCCGTATGCTGAATTATAGTCTTGTTATAGTCTTCATCTTTATAAGGTCTTTGCAGCCACAATGGAGACGATTCATCTCCTAGCGGCGGAGAAGCGTACTCGGGGAGCGAGGGACAATGGCAGGGGATATAGTGCGTGCAGCGAGGTTTGTCTACAGGCGTAGATGTAGCTGATGGTTCTGCGACCGTGGTTGAGGATTCTGCAGTCGAAAGTGACGATGTTGCAGTCATGGTTGATGGAACTACAGTCATGGTTGATGGAACTACAGTCATGGTTGATGGAACTACAGTCATGGTTGATGGAACTACAGTCATGGTTGATGATTGTGCGAGTGTCTTGTTCATTAAATGGCTGGCTTTGGCGAATTAAGACTTCGCAATATGTGGTTGTACGTTTAATTTATATGTCCAGAGAAATCGGCCCGACGCGAAAGTAAATCTCCTCTTGTGGGAATGGCTGGGAATGGCTGGCTTGATACTTTTGGCGTTTCTCTCAATATGACGATGTATGAAGGGGGTTAAAGAAGGCTGCGACGTCGCAAAAATTCACCATATACAGGATAGTATTTACGTACCTTTGGGCTGGAGCTACGTCGGGATTGTCTATATCCTGCCTCCTGAAATAGGCAAGTACTATTGGCATATACCTTGGTTGACCTGCCTTATCTTCTATGACTATAACCGCGACTGTCTAGATATAGACGGAAAGGTCTAGATATAGATGGAAAGGTCTAGATATAGATAGAAAGGTCTAGATATAGATAGAAAGGTCTAGATATAGATAGAAAGGTCTAGATATAGACGGAAAGGTCTAGATATAGATGGAAAGTGATAATGGGATAATAATGGAAAGCCATACCCAGCCTTGGAATTATTTAGAGTCCATTCAACTCCTAGCAATCTTACTTTATTTCTTCTTCTTATTCTTCTTCTTCGTTGTCTTCGTCTTCGTCTTTGGTAGTAGCAATGGTGTATATAGCCCTCACGATCTTACAATCCAAGCATCCGTACGCTATTGCTAACTTGTATTCACATAAAGCGAACGAACCACAATGAAACAGCGTCGGTCGAGGGGCGTCATCCAGCCCCTCCGCCTCCTCTACCCCGTCCCCTCCTCCACCACCCCCACTCCCTCTGAGTGAGTCTTGAATTGCTACTGCAACTACTCCTGAATCTGAATAGAGTTGTTTAATTGACGTTATCAGGCTTGAGAGAGGGGTTTCCTCTTCTTCCCGCCGCCGCTTTCCCACCGCCGCCGCCATCGCCACCACCGTCACCGACGCCGTCACCTCCCCCGCTGTCAAACACTAGGTGTCTTTGGTGTAAGTGTTGTTCCTATAACACACCCTAGTAGCTAGCTATTTTACTGATTATAACTTGTCACGAAGCTCGGCCGCGCCTAATAGAGCGCAGAAAGGGTTATATAAATAGCTTTATTTTATTATAAAAAGAGTGCTTTATATTAATTAAAATATATATATAAAGGCGCTTTAATAAAGCTATATATCTTTAATAATAAAGTTAATAAAAGTTAAACTTTTTTTAATTTATTTTATTTTTATATACTTTTTAATTAAA
>JACBYL010000267.1:0-89341 GCA_015266385.1 Trichoderma oligosporum | reverse complement strand
CCCCCCAAATCTCCAGATAGATATAAAAAGGGTTCAAACTCGACCCCGCTCAACCTCCAATCTTGAATCTTCCCTCCTACTAGATTCACTCTTATCTTTTAAAGAATCATACTTTGACTTCTTTCAAAATAATAATCGCTTCTCTCTCTAACAAAGAAACAAAGAAAGAAAAGAAGAAAGGAAGAAAGGAAGAAAGGAAGAACCCTATCCAAGATGCAGCCCGTCAACAGCCACACTTCTTGCCCCAAGTGCTCTGCCGCCATCAACTCCGGCTCCAAAACTTGCTCTAGCTGCGGCGCCGTACGTCTTTCTTTCTCTCTCTCTCTCTCTCTCTCTCTCTCTCTCTCTCTCTCTCTCTCTCTCTCTTACTGGATTCCTATTTCCATAGCAGAAAAAGAAAAGAAAAACTAATCATCTGACGAAAATAGACATGCCCCCAATAAGTCCTTCAATCCTCCCCCGAGTCGATGCTCCTGATTTATCACAGCGAGATGGGCGAAACTATGGTGATGGAATGGTGGATGGATATATGGATATATGTTACTGCTCTTATAGTCTAGGGTGTATTGAGAAAGGGTGTTTGGTTTGAAGAGAGGAGAGGGTACTGCAGGCATGATACGTTCTTTTTTATTGTGCTGTTATTTATTTTATTCATATACAGAAGCTGGGGTCTTAGTTGTTCAATGAGAGAATTCAGGGATGGTGTCATGTTTACCATGTACTTCATACTGGGATATCGTAGTGCGAGTTGGATAAATTTGGACTGGTTGTCGAAGCTGTAAACTTTGGCGATCACGAGGCTATCGTGTGAGCATCATCTTGTAAGCAGCCGTCTTCACCTCAGCACGTCTACGTGTCAAAACAGGTCACTACTCTTAGCATCACGATACAACGGATCGATATCCCGCAATCTAGCATGTTGTGTAAAACAAAGCGATATTACAACCAAGCGCAAGTTAAAAAAAAAGACAAGAACAGGAAATACAGCAGAGATGCGATGCTCGTCCCATTTAGAGTCAACAAGTAGAAAAGAAAACGAAACAAATGTATAATGACCTGTTGTGAAGACTGCTCGTGAGTCCCGGCAACTTCCAAAAGTGCGACAAATCCACGGCTACCTACTTACATCCTTCTCTCTCCATAACTAGACAAACTGTATGGCCCTTCTATTCCATCTGTACGCTCCCGAATCAACCATCAACCGCTCTTAGCTAAAAAAAAAAAAAAAAAACAAACGCCCAACAAAAAAAAAAAAAAAAAAGAGAAAAGCCAGCTCCAACATTAGGCCCGTCGACCCCGTTTCGCACCACTGGGAAGATACAGTAAAGCAAGACCGGCCTGCCCGCCGGCATTATAACAAGAGGCATAAAGGAGAAACATCTGGTTTACCTTCTTTCGCAGTCATCCCCTTTCCCCTTGAGAAAATCCTTACTCCATGACGGTGATGGGACTGCAGAACCAAGCACGCAACCAAGTAGTCCCCCTTCTCGTCGCATCCGCCCGGTTAGAGCAAAATGCAGAGATAATCAAATTCCAAAGCCCCCCCCAGAAAACCTATGCACGAGGACAACCGGTAGCCATCGTGACCGACACCATCCCTTCATCACCCAACCAGCCATGTGTTTGTTTTTAATTGGCTTGTGAGGTGGAAGAAATGCATCGAATTACAAAGGGGGAATCGCGCCGAACATGGAAAACGGATGTATTTCGGGATAGGCGGGCATAGGGGTAAACGCATTTACAGAACAAGGCACTTCTTGTGGCTGCTCTTGCGGCTGGTGCGCGACATGAGAGCAGCACGAGTGGCATGCTCAAACACTTCGCGGACACCGGTGCCAGTTCGGGCAGAGCACTCCAAGTACTTGTACGCACCGATCTTCTTGGCAACAGCCTCACCCTGTGTAGATGTGTAAAGTGTCAGTTATCAAGGCCATAAAGCAGTTTTGACAAGTCCTGCTAGTGTCACGGGGCTAGTGATTGATATGTTAAGGGTGGTGCCACTTACGTCCTGAGAGGAAACCGGCTTCTGGTTGGTTGCCCTCAAGGCCTCGATGGTGTTGGGATCGTCTCGCAGATCGGCCTTGCAGCCGACCAAGATGATGGGAAGACCTGAACAAAAGTGCACGACCTCAGAGATCCACTAACAGAGTAATAATACGTGTTAGTAATCTGTCACTCTCATTTCTCTCAAGATCCAAAAAGATTTCAGGTTGGGCATACCTTCTCAAGAACATTGTCCAGGGAATCAGGGGAATCAATGGCGAAGCAAATCAAAATGACATGGGAGTCGGGGTAAGAGAGGGGTCGGAGACGATCATAATCTTCCTGGCCAGCCGTATCCCACAGGGCCAGCTCGACGTGTTTGTTGTCAACCTGGACGTCGGCGACATAGTTCTCGAAAACGGTAGGGACATAGACCTATCAGAAGAGAGGGTTAGTACGATAAGGATTTTTGCAGCAAATAGTTGTGTTTTTTTTGTTTCATGAAAATTCCCCCCAAGGCGTACAACTCGATTGGGTTGTAGAGAGCAGATAAAATGATGATGGGCAATCGATGGGGGTATGTTGTTGATGACCGAGGTTGGCAAGGTAACCCGTGATCAGATTTTGACACGTCGAGTATTCCTCGCCGCGATCAGACGCCTCATATCAACATCATGCATTCGCTCAATCTTGAGAATCGTGGTAGATTATCGCGAAGAAGATGATGGATGATGGCGCCCGAAAGGTGATCGGACCGGCGATTAGTCTCTCATAGCCATGTTGTTGTTTAAGGTCTTGGGGGGGAAAAAATAATATGCGGCGGCTTGCTAATGAAAACGCGGAAAAGGGTAAAATAGGGGAATGGGAGAGTTGCATTCAATCCGTACCTCAGGGAAGGCGCCCTTGGAGAAGACACTGAAGCACAATAGTTAGCCAACTTTGTTATTCTCCGAAGCATCATATCTATTCGTGATGCGTTGCATTAAACGTGGAGTAATGGTCGCTTCCTCCGATGAAGCGTCTCCGAAAAAAAAAATAAGATGGCATCAGTACTCACATCAACAAACAGGTTTTACCGCAGGCACCGTCGCCGACGATGACGAGCTTTCGGCGGATCTCAGCCATGGCGTCTGTGAAGTTGGGATGCGAAAGATTAGATGCTTCGGCTTGATCAAAAAATGAAGGCAGAACGTCTCAGGCGTTTGGGGCGGATGGTGGTTGGGGATGAAATGAAAGGAAGAAAGGATGGACGTCAGAAGGGAGATTGTGACGGAAGAGAAGCTGGTCTTTGGTTCTGGCCTGGGCTTTTGGCTTTTGCAGGCACGAAGTAACTAGTACCAAGTAGCGGTACCTCTGACTGGGTGGAGAAGATGAGAGCACGAAGAATGAGAGAGAGTGAGAGAGGACTTTGCCTGGGTGCCTGCCTACTAGGCTAATAGCGGCTGGCTGCTGGCTGTTTTTGGGGGCTGCTAGGCACTGTCTCAGGCCCTAAAACTGACCTGAATTGAACTGAAGTGAACTGGAGGCGGCTGTTGCTTGGGAGCCCAGCTGGATGGGGGCGAAGCTGAAAAACAAAAAAAAAAAAAAAAAAAAAAAAAAAAAAAGCCCAAAAAGAAAAGATAAGAAGACGTTGAGGTATCTTTTCGCAGCAACGTGGCTGTAGAGGTACCTGTAAATGGTGGCTTTTTCTTTGTGTGTGTGTATATTGGGCCTGCTTTGTACTCCGTACTTCGTACTGCTACTCCGTACCGTACCTTGACTAGCGCATCCTGAGGCAGCCAACAATTTCTGGGGACATGGCCAATGGCTCCATGGCTTGATTGCCCGTTACAGGTGCGCAGAAAGGAGGGGTGGCTGAGTTGGTTCCGGGGCACAAAGCATCCTAGCAGCTAAATCAAGTTTCTAGCATCCTCATTATGCTGTAGCTAATACGGAGTACGGAGTATCTGGTAGTTACTTAATAGCCTATCTCACATTATAGAACCTACAGTATATTTGCCGCCAGCACGTATTGAGCTTGCATGCGTTCGTTGATCCGATTTCCTTGGCCGCTAAATGTATAACAACAATGACATTTATTGGCCTGGAGAGTTGCTTGGCAGGACGCGTACGTACCAATACTAGTAGTTCGTACATGTGACTTAGCCTTAGAAGAAAGCTGCAGCGGGAGGTGGCTGAGACGGTATACTGGAGATAAGGGAGATACATCTTATGAGGTGGAAAAGCAGCGCTAGAGTCAAGTAATACCTTATTTTACCTGCTTAAATGTGCCTAATACAAGTACTGTAATACCGCGACTAGGTACTCCGTACTTGATCCTTTTATAATATATAACTCCACCATTGATCAGAGACATGTAGATATACCTCAATTGTTATACTAGGGCACAAAGATTTTAGGGTACAAGTACCGTGAGCAGGCAATAATATCAGCACGTTATAGAAATAGGTACATATACGAGGAAGGTAATGTGGTGTATACTTCAAACAGAGTACAGTATTATATCTTAAATAGGCACACGGAGCACAGGAGACGATGGAAGAGGCTGAATTGACCACTTTTAATTTGATCCCAGATGCTTGAGCTTTGTGAATCATTTAGCGGTCTGCTCCGTATCTGTTAAAAAAAAAACAAGTAATTCATCGCGTCTGGGCTGCTCCCAAACGTGTACCGTAACAACGTAGGGCTTTATTGAGCCAAAGATATCCAGCGTGTCCTACCATTGAAGTACTTGTACTCCGTAATCTGTCTGTCCTTGAATACGTACGGACCTTTTCCTATCATTATAAATGTTGCTGTGTGCTAGTACTTCGTACTTTACTCATTACGTACGGTACGGGTACGACCTTAGTAATGCTGTTTCTTGTAAGGTAAACAAATCTCACTCAAAGCCATGTTTTCCCCAGGTCAGACCGCTTCCGGCCCCCCCCCCAGACAGGGTGACACGGCCACAAGCCGCGACCTCCTGACATGACTGACCCTGCAATTCTAGTGGCAAAGTCCTAGATGTGTAGGACTTTGCCATATTAGCATGAGTAAGCTGTCAGAACTTGGTACACAAAAACCACGAAATACCAACTATAATGAGGCGTTGCGCAGTAGTGAATATAACGGATCACATGATGACATCTTTATACTACCTGAGTATTGCATTTCTTCGTTTCACCATTGCTATAAAGTACCTGTACCAGCTCGTCATCATTTCCAGAGATGGCATCTCCGAATACGACTCCGTATCTAACTTTTGTACCCCGAAGAGTGTTTCCCGTTTGTTCTAGAGATACGGGTGCTAGAAATAGGCATCTATATTAAGCTCAATATCCGCTAACAAATTGATAATGAGCTGAGCTCCTTACCTAACTGTACTAGTTCTGCTAGGGTTTAGACGCTGTTGCTTTTAATACTGGAGCTGTCAATACTACCAAATACCTTTATGCTGCTAAGAAGCCTTTGAAGAAAAAAGTACAGAATCCGAAGCACAGTTTGTGTCATCTATCGACTCCTGGTCATGGAATGAGATGCACTCCTGTTATTATTTTTCTTTCTTTGCTCTCCCCTTTATTTGAATGTTTTTGCGCCCAAGGCTCTGCGACGAGGCTATTAAGTAGCATCACAATCTTGTGTAAATGCTGTTCATTACGTTAAATACTAGGAGAGCGTTCTCCGCACTAAAAGTGATGTGCCGCCATAATGCATGAGCAATCATCGCACTGTAATTTGAGCCGGCCTACTGTACCCAGTACTTAGTAAGCCCACGCTACAGTGCACAGTATGGATGATCCTTATCATCCCGCTATTGCCAAAGGCTGACTTATCAGCTTATCCGCTGGGTCGAAGATTTTCCGAGCCATCAAGAAGTCGTCGTCCCACCCAAGGCCATTATCAAATTGACATCACGGACTAGCAGCGGTGCGGGCAGCATCCATTTGCGGTCAATGGGTTGCGATTTGTAGCCATAACCACCCTTCTACTGGTCGTCTTCAACTATGCAAAAGCTAGCCAAACGAGCGGCGCAGGCTCAGCGCCAGGCGAACCGCCGTGCACAGCAGCAGTTGGAAAAAGAGAATGTCGACACCAAACTTCGAAGCCGTCTAGCCCTACGATCAGCCGTGGAGGAGATTCGACAGAATTTAAAGGATGCGAGGAAAGCCCGTAGGGAGGACTGGGAATTGGGACCGTTAGCCCCGAAGCGAGACCTGGGCTTCAACGACTACGGCGCCTTTAAAGAGACTGTGCGGCAAGATTGGTCAAATTATGGACTATATCAGCCCAATCCAAAAGTCATTGAACAACGCTGTGCATGGGCTGGAGGTGTCAAGCAGCTGAATCTCGCTCCTGGTGATCGAGTGGTTATTCAGGATGGTCCAGATAAGGGCAAGATTGATCGCATCAGGTCGGTCCAGCCTCAAGTCGGAACCGTCACCCTCGAGCACCGCCATCAGGTATGTGAAAGCTGAAGAAAAGATTCTTTCGCAGTTATTTGGTTGCTGCTAAATATTGACTTGCTCCAGGCTGTTTCTCAAGGCATGTTTGGCAACCCTAGTCGACCGCAGCCAATGCCGATATCCATCGGATCAGTCCGGCTTGTGTTCCCAATCACGAACCCAGAAACGGGAGTTACTAGAGACGTCGTCATAAATCAACTGAAAGCAGTGCCCCCAAACATGCAATCTCCCAACATGTCACTTGACCGCTGGCAATACGGCAAGAAGTGGGATCGACTTGTCCCTGGACTGAACCTAGTAATCCCTTGGCCAGAGGTTGAAATACCGGAATTTGAAACTACGGCGGCGGATACTGTTCGTGAACAAGTTGAAGACAGATCATTTTACTATGGCCTTTTATCACCGCCGATGCCTGAACAGGTTGTCAATGAGCTGAGAAACAAATTTTCAAGATTTAGAACAAGACACGAGGCGTGGTATATTGAGAAGAAGGAGGCGGAGGAGGCTTTGAAGAAAGGGCGACAAGAGACCATCAAAGCCATGCAGACGCCACTGGAAGAGTTCCATGAGAGGAATCGGCAGGTTCGCGCGGAGCGTGGCGAGCCAGAGTTGACGGAAGAGATGCTAGCAAAGATTGGCGAGTTTATGGCGAGGAAGAAGTCTGCGGCTCTAGAAAATGCTGGTGCGTCTGAGGTATCGACAGTACCAATTCCTCCTGAAGAAAATACCAATGCGCCGCCAACAACTGCCAATCCGCAGTAAAAGTTTCAAAAGGGGGTCAATGGAGAAAAGATGGAATTAGAAACCTGAGCCTCGAGGTGAAAAGACCGAGTTGGCTTTAACATGTGTAATTATAGACTTGTGTGTGTACGGAGTACGATCTGTACATTATGACGGAGCAAATGAAACCATTGAATCATCTTCTATCTGTCCCCTCTTCCCCTTGGATAATCTATTCGCCATCATTGCCGACTCTATTCAACATGTCCATCTATTTATTAGACGCAATCTTGCACATTAAGTCTTTTGATTGCTGAAAAGCTCTTGGCTCCACTTACCCATTCAACCCCTCCCCCGCTGGCGCGCCACCCGCCTGTCTAAGCTTCAATTAGTTCGTCATCAACGTTTTATCTCAGCCTATTCTATCAGCTTCACGCCTCATCCATTTATCAAGATAGTCTAGTATGTCTCACTCTCATGAAGGGATCACGCATTCCCACGAAGGTGTGTCAGCCCAAGAGCATGGCCACTCTCATGAGATTCTCGATGGTCCAGGCAGCTACATTGGACGAGAGATGCCCATAGTCGAAGGCCGCAACTGGTCAGATCGTGCATTCACCGTTGGCATCGGCGGGTAAGCCCAAACTCACTAAATCTTCATTTAAAAATCTTGAATTAGATGGGAGGCTAATTTCCATATACATCTATCTACAGCCCTGTTGGCTCAGGCAAGACTGCGCTGATGCTGGCTCTCTGTCTTGCACTCCGAGAGAAATACTCTCTCGCAGCCGTCACAAACGACATTTTCACTCGAGAAGATGCCGAGTTTCTCACCCGTCATTCTGCCCTCCCTCCACAACGCATCCGTGCCATCGAAACAGGAGGCTGTCCTCACGCCGCTGTCCGTGAAGACATCTCGGCCAATCTTGCCGCCCTGGAGGATCTCCATGGTGAATTCAATTCCGATCTGTTGCTCATTGAATCAGGCGGCGATAATCTGGCGGCCAACTACAGTCGCGAACTTGCCGACTTTATCATCTACGTCATCGACGTGAGCGGTGGCGACAAGGTGCCCCGGAAGGGAGGCCCAGGAATCACGCAGAGCGACTTGCTGGTGGTGAACAAGACGGATTTGGCAGGGGCTGTGGGTGCGGACTTGGGTGTTATGGAGAGAGATGCGAGAAAGATGCGAGAGGGGGGGCCTACGGTATTTGCGCAAGTAAAGAAGGATGTGGGCGTGGATCATATTGTTAATCTCATATTGAGCGCTTGGAAGGCTAGTGGCGCAGAGGAAGAGAGGAGGAATCGCGGAGGACCGAGGCCGACGGAAGGCATTGAGGCACTGAAAAAGGTTTAGGTCTGGGTTGTAGTGTTTGTGTTTGTATGTAGGATTCCGGTAACGTGCAGAGATAGTACAGAGTAATCAGGAGGTTCCCCTATTTTCCGTTTGCTCAGTCTTCCCGATAATTACGTGTGGCAGTGACACAATCACGTTCACTCTTCAACTTACTGTTACTCTTGGCCAGGTTGTTGGTTCGTCGTCGTTCTAGGGGGCATGCCTTTTTGTTCTGTATAAGTGACTTATGGAAATTGCGCGTGGATACGGGAGGTCTTTCATTCTAAGCCACTTACTTAGGTACCTTGAATATTTCGTACCTAATTATTTACTTCCAAAGCAAAACGAAATAGTACCTTAGGTAGTACTAGGGAGGTGCCTAGTAAGGTCAAAGACAGCTTTGCCACTAAAGGAGGACGACTCTGTAAATGTTGATATATATTACAGATTCCTCGACGTGAATTCGAATATCACCACTGTCAGCACCAGCACCAGCAAGGACTGCAACAACAACAACAACAACAACAACAACAGCGGCAGCAGCATGTCCTTGGTCGCTTTCGACCAACTTTCGCCTCCCTGCCTCCTGCATATAGCAAATTTTAAGGGATAAAAATAAAACCTGGACTCTGTGAATCTCTTCCAATGATGCTGGGTGAATAGCATATTCTCTGATCCCAGGTGATCGAATTGCCGCCGCGTGGGATGTAATATCTTGTTGGCACAGTCTCTTATACATGCCAACTGAAAGATCATTTCCGGTGTGTAACTTTGCGACTTCTTGCCAAGGATGTAGTAGACTTTCCTCCATCATTAACATTAATTCCCATGTATCACACCAGGATATCGTGGTGCTTTGCTCAGTAAGTCGATATTTGAATGCACAAGCTTGACGCTTCATTCATTCCGTACCAAATGTCAAGCAGTCAAAGCTTGGGCATCCTTTGTGAAACGGCTCCAGCATTGGCCAACAAGGCTATTATTTCTTCCGACTTTGACTGATACATGAGCAGCTGACATGCCAATGAGAGTTGGTACGTTCGCTGGGCGTTCGGATGAGTTCATGACAGGTCAATGACCGGTGCAAGTGCCAGTTCTTCCAGTAGGCTATATTGTAGTCCTCATTAAAATCTTCAAACAAGCTGAGCGTCCTGACTGATGCTGGAAGCGAATCTGCTATTAGCCTTTGGTAGTCTGTTATTGCGTGTAAATTGCATACTATCAGCCATCGATAGTCAAGGAATATAGCCATATCTTTCTTAAATTGGTCAATTTAGCTGGTTCTATAATATACCCTATATTTGCAGGCCGTTTGAACTCTCGCCATGGTTCATACGTGAAGTGATGAAGGTTGGGGAAGATTTTGGAGCATAGCCTCAAGAATTTCAGCATAAATATTATGCCTTAACGTTCGGCGAAGTATTAAGCTTGTGACAACTTGAACGGTAGAGCATTTTGGTCGTTCGTAGTAGTAGGGCATGCTTGATTGCAGTTTGAAAATTTGTACGACATCTGGGGGTTTTAGTGGCTGACTATTTGACCACCCATGAGCTAGATCATGAGGGAGCTCGTCGGGTTGTTTCATATCCTCCACTTCAAACAAGTCTATATCGAGATAAAAATTCCCTTTCAAAAGATGTTCTGCGTCGCTAGGAGAGTAGACGCTGATTTCCAATGTGATACACCTTTGTCTGATCTCCCGGATTTGATTTCCACTTGCTGAGGATGTCGAAAAGCCTAGTGACGGCGCGTGTTGTGATTCTCAGATCGCCTTTCTGTTAAGGTTCACATAGCTTTCGTGTCAGACGCATACCTGTTGCTCCGCAAGTTAAGCAACTGTACACGGCATACTTGGCGCGAAGCTATATATGTTGGACAAGTCCTCTTTGACGATGGATTAATTTCTTAAAGCCGTCAAGACAATACTATGTTAACGTCAAGCGGGAATATAATCTCAGCTCAAAGAACTTTTGCCATTCCTTTGAGACTGAGGCATAGCAAGCCAAGCCAGCTTTTCTTGGTTGAGGCGACGTCGGCTTCCTTGGATTTCCGCCTGGGTCAGCAGCTAACTTGTCAAATATGATGAGCCTCACTTCCGTGGGAAGTTGGTGCCACGTAATAGCTATTTTTCCCTGATGTAGCTAAAGATGTTGAAAATCTCGACTTGTGAGTGAATAGTAGCTTTAAAAGGATCTAGGACGAGCAATGCTCTTAACTCATTTTTACGATACTATATTTTGTTAGGAGAACGGGTCCTGTTGAGATAATATGGCCTGCAGAGAGAATAAAATGTCTAAGTGCTAGGTGATTCCCGCTTGATGGAAAGTGGCGTCTAGATACGCCAACGTTGAGTTTGCTACATAACAGCACCCAGACCTAGCAAATCGGATATTGTGAAGTAATCATAAAAAGATGGAGTGTCCAAGTAGGTACTTTGTGGAGTGGCTCAGTGCCATCTATGAAGTCTTGAGGTTGAAGCATCAATATACCTCAGATACCACGGCGTTCCACACGGCTTGTAGCATTTCTTTCTTTCTTCTTCCTTCCTTTCTCCCTTCCTTCTTTCCTTCTTTTTCTTTTTTAGTATCACAAGCTGACTTACTGATCTCATCAAGCGTAAGAAGGAGAAGCTTCAGAATGCGCACATCACTGGAGTCTTCGGGGGTTAAAGCAGCATATCGCCCATGTTCCGTGGGGACCGGCCGGGTAAGGCTGAGCATGCAACACCATACTCCGTACATAACTCAAAGATTTGCATGCTGATGACGACGCGTGCTGATTCATCACGGGGAAAAGTCCGGACTGGCAATGGATTATATATAGCAGCAGTGCGGAGAGGTAGATGGCAATTCCCAATTGTCTCGGCGGCCTCCGGCTTCTTACCGGGAGAAATCCGCCCCATCTTCTTTACCCGCAACAACGGCAAGGAGGCGATGATACAATTCAACTTGACTATTGGAACAAATCTAAGCTAAGACGAAAAAAGCTAAATTGGCGAGAAAGAAAAAAAAACTAAAAAGAACTAACAATCATGGCTGAAGATTGCCCATTCCCTAGGCAGAAGCGCATAAGAGGAACGAGACGGCAGCCCACTTGCTCGGGAACTAGGGCTGTTTGTTGTCTCTCTTGTGACTCTTACTTGAGACCAACAAACCAGACGGATTAATCCGCACGTTGTAATCGTTGTTTTGCACTAGTTAATAGTATAGATATCTATATGTACTTGGTCTATAACTAGTAAACAAATACGGAGGAAACATTCATTCTTAGTTAGCAGTTGCATTTTTGCCCACTACCTTGAGTAACTTATGCGGACTTCTAAAATATTCGTCAGCACGTGTTTAAGCGCTAACAGCGCTAAAGCCGCTATAATTATAGCGCATAAAGTGCTATAAAGCAAGTGCTATAGTGATATACCTTTAGTGGTTAATGTACTCCTTGGGATTATTTGTCTATCAAAAAGTACCGACAAGGATGACCCACTCCAAAGTGAGACAAACCATTTTGAATGCTTCCTCCGTACGGAGTACTTAGTTCTTGATGCCGCCCGAGCACGGAGCGAAATCTAGATTTCCTTGCCCCTCCCTCCTCATCTGCAACAGGGTTCCCACTCCACACATTACCAACATCCCTCGTGATCATCAGCATCGGCATATACTTGATAGAGATTAGAGGTTTAGAGCCAAGCCCGCAAAGCTGACGAGCCGACAACCGGCATCGCGGAGCCTTTTACACGGAACCGTAGCGGGAAGAAAGTATATGGAGCTACTACATAAGCAGAGCCCTTCTTCCTCATCGCCTCTCCGCAATCCCTCTTCCTCCTTCATCTGCCATAATAGCCATCGTTCGTTAGCTATGGGTGGTATTTCGACTGATGGCTTTGCGTCCCCTCCTCTGCGACCGACGGGTCACCCGACGGGCACGCCAACACCCCCTCCCGAGCCCATGTCGGAACCATATCATGGATATTCATTCCCACACGATAAGCTCAAGCGTCGCTTGACGCATGCGAACAAGACGCCGCTGGTTCTTGTATCGTGCGGCAGCTTTTCGCCGCCGACTTCATTACACATGTCCATGTTCTCTGTCTCAGAGAGTTATGTAGAGCATACCAGCTTTGAACTCGTCGGCAGTTATATGAGCCCATGCTCCGATACCTATGGGAAGAGCTCGCTGGTTCCTGCTCATCACCGTATAAACATGTAAGTCGACGAAACCTCATCATCATCACCTCGGCGCTCGGCATTCCTCTTTGAAAAAAAAAAGCAATTTTTTTTTCCAAGTCTTGCTAACAGCTGCTTCTCAATCAGGTGCCGTTTGGCTATTGAAGAGACAAAGAGTAACGCCATGATTGACGATTGGGAAACGCTCCGTCGCGACGGTTTAGGGCGCCCTGTCTATACACGCACCGCCGATGTCCTCAAGAGACTTGATGAACAGTTGAACGATGTCCTAGGCGGCATTCAAACCACGGATGGCACATTTGTGAGAGCCAGGGTCATGCTGCTGATTGGTGCTGATTTGGCCCTTACTATGAGCGATCCCAAGGTATGGGCGCCTTCCGATATTGACGTTCTATTGGGCTACTATGGCGCCTTTATCGTTGAGAGACCGGCACTTTGCGCTATCCAGGAAGCCATTGAGCCCTTGAAGAAGTACCATGATAATATCATAGTAGTCCCATCCTTCCAGAATGACGTCTCTTCGACCAAGGCTCGGGCCCAGATCCGGAACGGAGAAGTCGCACAGGATCTCCCCAGATCAGCTTTCGATTACATCAAGCTGCACCATCTATACCAAAAGGCGCCCATCAAGGACAGGCTTCCAGAGGACACCAATGGAAGGGCAAATTTGGACATGGTCTCACCACGCTTACCTGTAGCATCGCATAGATGACATTGGTCAAATCTTGGGGGGAGCACATATTGCTACGACACACAGGAAATCGGAGTTCTAAGATGGACTGTGCTTATCATACCATTCATCAGTAGCAGGCCTGTCCGTTTAGGCCTTGTACCGTTTTTTGAGCGTCTTCTGTAAAAGGTGAGCGGCGATAGACGCTAGATAGCAGTGCATCCCTTTCCTTTCCTTTCCTTTTCTTCTTTCTTTTTTCTCTATTTGTCTTGGATAAAGGAGTTTTGACTGCTTTCTTACATTGGATAAACTGTCAGCATGTTATGAGCCATGTTAAAAGGTCTGTTATGTACTTGGTGCTGCCAAGACTCTTTGGTGATAAGTTCCTTTTACAACGCCTACGAAGAAGAAGATGCTATCCTTATGAAGACTATTCAGTGGAGCCGAGATTAAGTTCCATAATGGGGTTGAAGGAACTGGGCTTGATTAGGCACTTGATATGATATGATTACAGACAGCGCGATGGCCGTCGTCGACTGATACGACTGGGTTGATCACTGGAAAGATTCCTGATATAAATCACTGGGAAAATAGCGATTCACGGATGGAAGATGAACTATTGTGATAGAATATTAAGGATCGATCTATTTTGGGATCGGAATCTTATGATTGTAGAAAGATGAAGTGTTTTTTCTTTTTTCTTTCACTCCTTTTTCTTTTTAACGAGGGTATTGGCTGGTGTTGGGCGTATTATCTGATCACTTTTTGCCTTTATGATGCTCTGCTTGTTTAGATATTCTCACTCAAGAAGCAACGTATAAAGGGGACAAGCTTAGAGGCCTATTTCTCTCTCTTTTCTCACCAAACTAACTACCACGGGATTATATGTATAGAAAGAAGACTCCGCAATCGG
Organism: Trichoderma oligosporum; assembly: GCA_015266385.1. Taxonomy (NCBI): domain Eukaryota; kingdom Fungi; phylum Ascomycota; class Sordariomycetes; order Hypocreales; family Hypocreaceae; genus Trichoderma; species Trichoderma oligosporum. The sequence goes on along the minus strand of JACBYL010000267.1, from coordinate 75,090 downwards.
ATTACTATTCCAACATGTAGTATTAAGTACTCCGCCCTGATCATTTCAGGATTGGCTTCGGATATGTTTCGGCCTCTTATCAGTGTCTCGTGACTAGTTTAGATGATTCGCGACATGACGTCGCCTTCTAAAAGAGGAGAACTGCATATTATCATGCTTCCTGTTGTTTCCTGAAAAGAATTGTAGCCTGTCATGGATTTCTGTCATGGATTGCTGGGTAGGGACTATTAAGTGTGGAAATTCGTAGTGGAACATAGGTTGTATTGTTTAAGTTGATTGATCGACGTGATGTGCGCCCGGATTTACAGTTTAGAATCCAGGTAGATAACTGTGCTATCTAAATATAGGAAATTCTGTATACTTGAAATAATTATTTTATTATAATATAACGATAACTATTAAATATAATTAAATATAATAATGTAAAAAGTTTATAAAGATAAATGAATTTATTAAAAATGTTTATATTAATTATTCTATAAAAGTAATGTAGCAGCAATTACTCCGTATGAAGGGGTGCTGATTGAGCCAATTGTTCGCGGGCAATCTATGGATGATGTCCGGTCCGGCTGAGGACTGGACCCACTAGGGCACATAGGAGAAGATAACGCCCGCCTAATCGCAGAAGCCTTAGGGCCGGTCCATTACACCAATAATCAAAAGATTCGCCGATGCAAGCCCTTTGTTCTGGCATTGCCCCTTACAATAGCTTATAATAGATATCCTGTTATGAGTAAAGCTATATTATTGTTAATTTATAAAATTCTAAAAATATAATATCGACACTAGCAATATCTATTAGCAATAGAAATACTACTGACAGCAATTGCACCAGTATATTAATAATAATAATACTCCGTAGCAATAACAGCAATAGTAGCAGTAATAGTATTACTATATTCTAAATATAGACTTACCTTAGCTTTATAGATATATGTCCAAGTATAGTGTATGGATACTTATAAAAAAATTCGATTGTTAAAGAAAAAGTCAGTGGCCGCCTTCTCAATCACATAAGTCGAGAGGACGCATGAAATAGGACGATATCCTTTAATGGGTCAGACAGCTGCTTCATTCTCTAAAATGATGTTTAAACAGACATAAATTGGATGGATTAAAACGCCATTGTTATGGCTATATCACGAACTACTTATTTAGCCTCAGTCGCAGAAAAATCAGCTTCCAAGTGGTGTTTAATTACGCTAGCATTCGCAAGGATGTTCTTCTCCTACTTTGTCAATTTAAAAGCTTTCATCTTAAAATCTTCTTTACCTTACTCTAGTAATATATATTCTTTAATAATAGCTTTTATTATGCTATGTTTAAGATTCAAATACAATATTTTCTTCCAATTGCTATTTACTTTCGCAGTGGATGGGTACGCAGGTAATTATAAAAGTAATTCGTTATATTCACTATACCTAAACTAGACATTTTAACTCGACACGATCCAGATAAAACCCTTTGCCTGAACACTCTCGGATAGAAAAGGAAACCAGCTTTGCATTTATCACGTCCTTGCTGCTTCGGGTCTTGCGCTGCTTTCATTGCATCTTAGGATTGGGCCTGGATGGGATCTCTGGGGCGGCAAAGACTTCATAAATAGATCAAGCCCCATCTCTCTCAAACTACCTATGTGTTGCTACGATAGGATAGGCTCCAATTTTCTATCAGCTCTTTTTACCTATGATTGGATCCATTCATCATTTTGCAATATGTGATGGGATGAACGACTGTCTCGCGTGTATGGAGTCGCGAGAAGATGCAGCCTGGCCAGTTCAGGTCTCTGCTTCGCATGTCTCTGTACTTGTACTCAAACTGTTTAGCGCCGTGAACATCCGCGACTTTCTCCCAGGCGGAAATGACTTGAGGTTGAAACCGCCATGTCCATGTGCCCTCCCAGTGGATGATGCTGCCTTCGCTATCGTGGATGTAGGTGAAAATAGCACCATAATACGCCTTCGCATGATATAGGTCCATGACTTCTAATTTCGGCATGTGTTGTGCAGCTCGGGCAGCAGCCAAGAGCAGTTCGTCAAGTCCTGGCGAATGCGGTGAGATGAGGGTAGAGGTCAATACTAGCGAAGTGAGATTGAGCCATCCAAGCTTATAATGAGGTCGGCTTATCTTCGGGGTCCAGAAGTCGCTGAAAAAGTCGCTGGCGTCGATGATATGGGACAGTGCCAGTGCTTCTGGCTCTTTGTCCTGGCTGAGATCCGCTATCAGCCTGCCCAGTGCAGGGTTAGGTTGAATATTCCTGCGTCCCATACGCACGTAAAATGAAGCATCATCCTCGAATATCTGCAGACGTCTAATTGACGATGATAGCATGGTTATAATATCTTTGGTTGTGTGGGAATTGAAGGTCGGTTCCGAGGAATCGAGAATGGGTCGATGAGGCTCATAAGTCAAGAATTCAATCTTGGGTAGCGCCTGGATTATGTCTTTTATATAGGTATTGAGAAAGTTGGTATGCCTTTGTCGACGTACAATAAGCTCCGTAATTAAATCCACCTTAGGAAATGGTGTTCCTAGTACTGGACCACATTCTGGGACGATGATGGCGGAGTTATTGACATCTTGATATAGGTTGATTTCACGATATGTCAGGGTACGAGTAGATGAAGGCGCCTTGTCATAGATGGCGCTTAGTGCTTGGCTCTCAACTGTAAGGTCTATGTTTTTGAGCTCTTCTGGCACTGTATCTTTCATGGAGTATTTTGGATCGATGGTTGAATACGCGCTCAATTCTAGGGTAATGCCTTGTTTACCCTCACGTCGCTCTTCCCAGTCCGATAGGAGTGAGAAGAGATGAAGAATTGCTGTAGAAAAGCCGAGGTGGTTCAGCTGATGCCGGTATTCAAAACCCGTTTCGCCATATTGAAATTTTCTCTCGAATTGAAGCCATATATATTGAACATGGGGGCGTCGATATCTATTGACAATCGTCTCGAATTCGTCAAGACGTTTCAACGATAGACGGAGCTGCCGAAATATTGATGGCTCATAGTGGGCATTCCACTCTTTGCTGACAGACGCGTAAGGAGCCAATTTCTCGCCCTGTACCAACTCTTCTAGAAAATCTAGAATCATTTCTCGTAATTCTAGAGGCAAGATTCCCCAGCTGGCGCGTGAGGATGGTCGCCGCCGTTTCACAAGCTTGGGCTTTCGTCCTTGACCTTGGGATTTCATGGCTGCGTGCGTGTGCGCGTATGCGTGCGTGCGTGTTGGAGACGTGGTTGGGTAGAATTCAGAGAGAGAAAATGGATGCCAAAATCAGTCAGTTAGTTAGATTTATTGGATCATGAGTAGTGAAGCTGAATATTTGGCCCTCAATTGCAATTCTATGTGCACGGCATGAGGAGTTAGTTGGTTGTGAATTTGGTGGGGGATTCTAAGCAGAAGGTTCACGCGCGACTTGTGGCTTTTGTTTTGTTTTGTTTTGTTTGTTTTTTTTTGTTTGCTGTTGAGGTACTCCGTATGAAGTATTGATGAGAGTACTGTTATAGGAGAAAAATAGAGATTATTCCACAGAGAAACGCACCCTCTCGTCTCTCTTTCACCTCGTCAAGATGAAAAAGAAGCTATCTGGCTTGTCATTTTAAGTGATAAGGACTAAATATCAACGAATATATCCAGCAAAGCCATCTCCATGTGCCAGAGCAGAGGATTCCAAATCATTAGTATGGGGAACCTTTAATGAGCTTATAGTGAGGTTTTAGTGATTGAGGGGCATTTTAGGTGATTCGACGGAGCCTAAAGTGCAAGACTGCCTACTGAACTTGTACGGTCGTGCCCTAAAAGTCTGGAAACACCTCACCGCCCAACCCTCATCTTGCCAACTACATCTCAACCACCTATATTTCAAATAGCAATTGTATGCAATAAGATGGCTTCAAATAATGAATTTAGTGCCCTTTTAAGTGCTCATACTCAATTAAGTAAGTCATGGAGCAACGAGCTAAAAGCTGCAATGTGCACTGAGATATTTGCCAGCAAGTCGTATTGAGCTGGAGCGTGTGATTGGGATACTGGTATAAGATCGTTAAACGGTGGAAATCTACCCAATCGCTCCATAATAAAGCCCAGTTAGGCCGTTTAATACGGAGGCAGAGATTCAATAAAAGGAATGATCAGAGGGTATTCTGTAGCTATTTAATTGCCTACTTCATATATCATAGTCATAGACTTTTACTTTCATTAAATTTATACCAATCAAATCGCTAGAGGCATACTGATATTTGTATCGTATATTAAAGTTGGTTGGTTGTTGAATGGCGCAACAGGACAACTGGGAATATCCGTGCGGCGCACTACTCGTACATAAGGCTTTAAGGCATCAACAAGGTTGGATCAATTCAGTTCTTTGCTGAGACGTAGACTTATCCTTGGTTGAAATTGAGCATCAAATGTTTCTCAGCCTAAGCTTTGATAGCTTCAAATTCTTCGAGATTGGTGATGCCAACGACGTTCTCCTGCAAGGACAAGCGCAACAACAGAAGCCGCAATGCCAAGAGCAGCAGCATCCTCTTGGGTGATGACACCCCCTACATCTGAGGGAAAGTTTGCCTTTGCCAATGGCATCTTCTTTGCTCAAACATCTGATCACAATCAACACCGCCGCGCGACCCCGGCGGAACTAAGCGCTCATTTTGCTTCTGGTAGCGATAAGGATTATACTGCTCACTGGTTTGAGGCGCAGCTCATTCACCATGGGCTTCAGCCATCCAAGACCAAATCTGTAGCGCGCATGCGACTATATGATGCCTTTCGAGGAGGGACTCTATCTGTACCTCCCCATATCACAGAATTGGAGAAGAAGCTGAAGAAAGAATGGACAAAACAAGACAAGGAAGCTAAAAAAGTCGCGGATGGACCAAGATTGGCTGCGGCACCAAAGGCAGAGACTTTACAAAAGTCCACTTCGAGGAAAAGAAAGGTAGACGTTACGGTCAATGTAAGCGTATCAGACAATACTTCTTTCTCGGTTTTAGCCACCAATGAAGCCAAGAGAGCCAAGAAATCGGCGCCGCCTAAAAGTAGCCCTGCCCCAACTCTTAAAAAACCCGCGGTGAAGCAGACTGCTCGTCGTGGTGGCATTTCGCGGGCACCGAGTCGCCAAGAGGTCGCACAGCGTGCCTCACCGGCTCCTGTTCATCCGACTAAGCAAACTGCTAGACGCAGCCGCCCCTTTACTCCACGGGGGCGTCTCCCAACCTCTCAGCCTCACGATAGCGGCAGAGATGATGATTACGCTCGCTATAAAAGTGAATCACCTCCACCATATTCATATGGCCTAGAGGAGAATAATGATTCTGAGGGGCAAAGTGTTCTCGGGTCCCTTGGACTCCTGAATGGCCGATATCATATTTCCTCTCCTTATGTTGAATCCGGATGGCCTCAGTACGGCTCCGATTTCAGCCTTGTGCTGACTCTTTCTGGCACCAGTCTATGGGGCAGCTTTGACATGGGACTTATTGAAGGGGTGATGTATTTCGAGCAGCGACCTATGAAATCATCCTCAGAAGAAGTGGAGTTTCGCTGGCGCGGCCGTGAGATAGAAGGCCCTATTTCTTACGATGATGAATACAATGATGGCTGGATCAGGTTTCTAGGTGGTGGTCGTATTGAAGGATACTTTGGGTATCAGAACATTCAGTTCGAAGGCTACCGACTGCCAGGCCAGGGCACTAGAAGTGAAGTTGATGTGCGATCTTTGCAAGATGAGTGGGATGGTTATACGGAAGAGGAGTACGAGCGCGAGAGAGTAGCTCGTTGGAGATAAGACTGTCATAGTAGCCAAGTACTTAGAATCAGGTCAAAACCAGTTTGAACTATTGGTCAATTATTCCTATTTTCTATCTTGAACTCTTGGCTATTTCAATCTCTGATGGTGACATCTCTGATCCCATACCTCCTCATCCAATTAGGAATCTTGTTATGTTATATTTATTTAAAGATTCCATAGTTTCCCTATTTGGAGAATCTCACCTGGTCTATCTTCTTAAGAGAAACCCGGGAGGCCGTTTGACTCGATTCGACTCTCTATCCAATATCTTGGCACTGGATTCGAGAGAAGTGATTCGTAAAGATATCCCATAGTCCCTGATCACTTGCTTGACTTCAAATCCAATGAACTAAGAAGAAATAGGAAAGGATATAAAATGGGACAAAGGAGAAGCTACGATTAGTTTCTAATGAATTCGGTACTTTTGTAAAATCGATGTTCTAGTATTGCCGTCTTTCCGTTTCATAGCTAGGTGGCTATGTATACTGTAGTCCGAACAGCAAACTGCCCAAACCGTCCTGCAACCTAGCCTATTCTTTCGAGTAAGCCATGCGCGACAGTGAGTTCTCATATCACCCTGAATGTTTGTAGCTTGTAAGTTTATTTGGTGCAGTTTTTGAACTTGGGATTTGATAAAAAATAGCTAAACATAAAAAAACCCGGAGAGAAGATTGGTTGTTTGCATATTGGTTTTCATAGGAGAGCGAAGTCTATGTTTTAGTCTAGTAACGTTGCTATAGTGGCTCGAGTTTGTATCATTGACATGAATGACTGGCTCGCCACTTTAGAGCTCGGTAAGGAAAATAATAATAATAGAATAGTTAAACTTAAGATGATCTATTACGGGGGATATGAAACTTCCTCCGAAGTCGCGTCAAACTATGAATACCAATCAGCAACCATTTAATGAGTAGCGATAGATAAGTGACATACGTCTTTCCACATATTTGACGTTGCTGACTATGAAACCTAAGGAACAATGGATCTTTAATTGTCAAAGAATTCTCGTCCTTGGGTATGTCATCAATAATCATGCGAGTAAAAGCACCATATTGAATAGCATCGAGTTTCCTCCATCCAAAGTTGAGATCCCATTGCTCCTGGAAGAGTGCCGCCTGCATCCTTGCCTTGAAGTTGAGTTCGTGGCATACCTGTCGGAAAATAGTGATACTGAGTTGATCTCCCAGATCAAAGGCATCTCGCACGTTACAGTAATAGGAAATCCAAGCGTCTCCAAAACCCCAAGCGTCATTCTCAGATTCAGGATATAATTCCCATAGCCCAATCTTTAGTGCTTGGTAAAATGCGTATTCAACGCCTCTTTTGTAATCTACCTTCACGATAGAACGGCTGGATTTTTTCAGAAGCCCAATGAATCCATATAAACGATCCCGCACATCTGAGCAGTTCAAATGACCAAATAATCGTACAATTTCATAGAGTACATCCGGAACTTGAGATTGATAAGTCTCGAAAGCCATTGAAGGTTTGCGTAAGGCTTTAGTCATATCTTCCAAAGTTCCAATAAAGCATGCTTCTGCTGTAGTATCCTTGGTCATTCGGGGGACGTGTCTGAGCCTGTGAGAGAGCACGGCTTCTGAAGGACAACGTAATCGATGTGAATCACTTTTTGATGCATTTGGTCTTCCACTCGCACTAAACTTCGTAAAAGGAGTTGCGGTGATCTGCGGTGTTCTACCCAGAATCACGGGAGAGATTGCAAAGGGTCCACACCAGACTGTCATATGTGAAGCGAGCAACACTTCTTGAACAATCCAGACACGACTCCAGTACTCAGCGTAATTGAGATATTTAAATGTTTCCCACTCTCTCGCCGACCAGGTTATACAATCGACTTCTGTGGCTTGACTGAGAAATAGACAGCCATCATGATAACCCGGCGGCAGTATTCCAAGCCAACATATGACAGATGCTGCATTGCTATATATCTTAGCCATCATTTGGACTTGTGCCTGCCGCTCATCGTAATCAAGCTGGTTGATGCATATAGCATCGATGAATATGAATCCATACTCTTCTCTACTTGCTGCTGACCCGAGAAAGTCAAAGAGGTTTTGCCTCACACAAAAATCCTGATTATTGACCCGAATGCTTCGAACATCGTCTAGCGTGGTTGCTCTGCCCCAAGTGTATGAGAGGGCTTTGTATTGAATAGAGGAGATATCCTCCAGAGACACAACAGTTAATTCATACTGCCAAACATGAGATATTAGATCTTGAGAAAATCTTAGTAGGCGTAATTGCGTTGTTTCATTAATAGCAGGATGCTGAAATCCTGACTTGCGATTCAAAGAGGTGTCGATATTATCATTCATGCTTACTATAATGTTCTCTCATGACTGTTCATTAAAAGAGATCACATTATTCAATGATTTGCGCAATGCTGCCTAATAAGCTGACGAGTATTAAATAGCGGATATAAAAATGCGCGTGACATACAATGATGCCCCCATCATGATTACAACATCCACCAATAGTCTGCCTTGTTGCTTACTTTCTGCCTGGCCAATACCATTGCTCTATATGGTTGACATTGTACTCGACAACTGTAGGAAAAACCTCTATCTTTAGACTTAAAGGAAAGTATAGACTTTCTTTTTTTGACTAAATATTCTGGTTTCTTGCCATATACTACTAGATTACTCGAGCTTAGTGTTAGAATATTAACATTCGCTACTGGCGCATCATAAACGCCTACTACCGTTGTGGACCAAGGCATTTTTAGTCATAAAGAGTAACCAAAAGGATGCAATACTATAATTTAGGATCAAATTTACGAGCACCCGAGCCTTAGGCCTTAAACTTTTATGTATAGGTGAGTACATTTTCAATGTTTGTCCAATTGAATGCCTTTCTTTGTGTGGAAGAACTTTCGTAAACGAGTTCTTTCAAGCCATGGCAATCTATCTTTCATAAACATCTCTCTCGTTTTCTGGTATATAAATAAGGAGCTGTTTACATGCACTAGCCTAATTTTGTACTTCTTCTCATAGATGGCAAGGCTTTATAAGGAAAGAAATTTCACTTCTTGTTTCATAAGCACAATTGAACCTGATATGTGAAGTAGTTGCTCAATCGTATTTTCTGTGAACTGTGCCGCAGTCCAGTTACAATTCTGCGGCCCGCGTAATGCTTTATAATGAGCGTTTACGTTTTTGATGCTTCTTTTTAGGGACGCTTTATTTGTATTTTACTACTGTTGCGCTACTACTGTATTTCACACTTAAATATGAATTCGCCATATAGATAAATAATATTCAAGAAGTAAGACTAAATACTCGAGTTCCGTACTCTACCCTTCTTTTGTAATGGGAACTTGGTAGCCACTAGTTCCAGTACTCTAAGAGTAGTACTCTTCCAACAACTTATAAATATATGAAAATAAGCTACTCGGTCCTTTGCATCGTTACTCATCCTACTGTCCAAAACAGTTATTTGAGCAACTGCTTAATAAAAGAAAACAATAATGGGGGACGTCCTTTACCCGAGCAGGCTGTTGACAAAGCTGAGAGCTTGCTGGCCATACTCCTGACCGTAGCCTTGATGAACGGCCGGGTTGTTTCCAGTGCAGCAGTATGGGTCAGCTGAGTCGCAGTAGGACTTGATTCTGCTTCCATTGGGGCAACTGTAGCCAACTGGGCGGGGATCAAACTAATGTAGAGTAGCGGAATTAGAAACCAATTTCTTGGTAAGGAATCAATTGACTTTAAGAGACAACGAGCACTTACACCTTGAGTACTACAAGTTCCAACTCCAAATGATAGTCCATGGACATATCGAGGATCGCCCATAAGAATTACAGCCCTGATGGCGCTTACGGCTCCTGCAGAAATAGGAATGGCCGTATTGCCGTAACCCTCGCCAGGGTCACCTCCTCCGCAGAATGCATCATCGAAAATTTGGGCACCCTTTTGTACACAATGATTAGATGTCTCTAGCTTCTAATGAGATTCAGCATAAACTCACCTGCGAATATCCAACCAAAACTATCTTAGTGTTGGGGCAACTGTTGTGGAAGTTGTTTACTGCTGTCGCCACAGCATTGATACCTTGCACAACAGAGTTGGCATAGCTAACACCGCCACAAGCGGCCTGGCCACTGCAGGCAGGGTAGTTGATGGCCTCAGAGGTTGTTCCGGGATGCGCATTGGCAACAAGGTTTACAACCGTAGAAGAGGAGCCATAGCCTGGGGGTGCCGTAGTCTCTCGAGCTCCAAAAACGTGGATTCCCGGACACTGGCGCTTCACAACCTCAACTGGGCCAGCGGTGGCAAGAAGGGCTTGGCCTAGGAAAAAGGTAACAGTGCTCTTGATAGATGGCATTTTTTAAATACTGAATTCCAGGAATATGTATGAATATGAAGTTAATAGTGTTAGATTGGTAGATTGGAATGTAAGATGTTTGTTATTCTAGACAATGGATATCAAGCAGAGCAAGAAGAAGGTTATATAGCATCATGAATCTATCCTCTGTACAATGAAGATATCCATTATCCATCTTTGATTCTATATTCAACACCATCCCAGAGCCTTTCTTCACTTGGTACCCTTTCCATTCTGGAATCCCAATTTGCCCTAGTTACGTAGTATTCCCTTCCCCCAGCCAGCCATCAATAGATGGTTAAAATTTAGGCTAAATCAACCTCCATCTCGACCATGTGTCCCGGATTGGAGGCTTGATTTTTAGGAAGCCCTTATTGGCCGGCGAATTCGACTCCGCCCTTTATGTTTATACGCCTGAAATAAAACTTCAATCATTATTGCGACTCAACTCATTGTATTTTTACCCAAATAACAGATTACCGAATGTCAATTTTTCTTTTGATCATTCCCTTTGGACCGAGGAGCCCAGATTCCCTTAATGCGCTGCATCTCTGCTCATCAATTGCGGAGCTAGTCTCCCCTTTTCCCCGGATTCAGGCTCACTTGCGTTGGTAAGTATCCGTATGTTGGGTCTCATTGTGTTAATTTGGGAATAAAATAAAATAAATATCTTTTTTACAGGAACTCCGGCTAAGTAATTCAATTTGATGGGCCAACTTTCCATAGCTTTACACCCAACATACCATGGTGATACACGGCTCACAGCGATAGAATAGAATAACAAGCAAAAGACTCTTACTACCTTCTTATAGACATGAGGTCCCTAAGCTTTCCTGAGATGGCTTATATGCATGTCCCTTATGCTAATGTCAAGAGATTATTTATAAATATGAAAAAGTTTATATAGATCCTATAGAGGCTAGGTTATAGTTAGTACATATCTAATCTCCCTTTCCGATATACCCATATTGCCCTTGTAAGTCTTTACCAAATAGACCGAGGCAGGCCATCTGCAAGGCAACCTTAACCTCACATTGGGGGCCGATGTTACTGTGGGTGTAGAACTAGCAATGAGAAGCCACATCAATGCAACATCTCGGCAGATTCGTAAACATGGGGCAACTGAATCAAAGGGATGCATCATTGGTAGGCTAATTGCTTTATACTTAGCCGAACGCACCCCAGATCTGCAAAGCCAGCCGCGACCGTCCGAATGGCAACTTAGGGTTGGAATGAGCCGGCATTAGTCGTTGCTGTCAATTATCTTTAAGTTGCTGAGGATGAATCTAGTCTATACGGTGTTGGAATAACAGCTTGCTTTGGGTGTGCCGTTTACCCGGCATTTGAGAATTTTAGGCAATATCCTTACCTCTTTATTGATATTAGATGAAGCGTCGAGCTTAGGTCCACAAAGCTTCCGCTGCAGCGTCATGCTGACTGCATCCGCTTAATAGTCTCTTCGACGACGCATTTTACCTGAAGATGAGATGCGATGTCTCTAATGCGCATGCCTACATTTTGTAATTCTATTGCCATCTATGCGGTGGTTATGAGGTTGACCTCCACATCAGAATTTTCACCATCACTTCTCGACTCAGCTGCTATCTTTATTAAGATCCGATATAGGCATTACTCAGTATCGAATTTCGACTCCAAGGCTATATTCAACAGAGGCGGTGAGAAAAAAGATATGCAATTGGCGAAGGGTGTTCATCGCTCAACAGTTCAACATGTCAACTGACTAAAGCCGCAACTTATCTTTCATTCCGGCATTCTCGCCGGGATCTCTATCCCTTCTTCTTCACAGATTGATTTCATACTGACAATGTTTGATGTTATTTTCTAGTTCTTTCGCAAAGGCTCATCTGAATTTGTGTTTGAATTGTCCTCTGTCTCATCTAGCCTAGCATCTTGATTGGAGATTCTGCGTATGAACGAAGCCTGAAAGGTATCCGGGTTAGAGATGATAAACCATTAGGCAACCTTTACCTGGGTCCTAGACTTTTCTATGCTGACTTACATATAGAAACTTGCCTTGGAATTTTTGCAAGTGTTGGAATCTCCAAGATATCTTCGTCTCTACTCTCGTACTCATGCTGCACCTTGGCCAATGGATATATGCTGTTCATCACCGAGGCTCCCTACTCATTTTGAAGACCTATAGAAAAAATTAAAGAACAAGAATGAATCCTCCACATTGAAATAGGGAATTGGATATGAGGAGAAAAGCTATTCTAGGGCTGCGTTAATGATATAGGAAAGTATTTTACCCTCATTCCTCTATTCATCTCGCCTCGTAACAATCACTCTATTTTGGCATAGCTGAGAAAAGCGCACTAGACTATGATACTTGCAGTCGTACCTAGTAGGCGTATTTCAAACCTTCTCTGAACTGATTTCATAGTCCTCTCGCCGATATGTGCGTAGATACCGATATATCTTATGGGGATTCAAGAAGACTGGAGAAAAAAGTTATTGCAACTAACTAACTATTGGCTTGTACCGAGTAGTGATGAGTATCTGCAGCTTACTATAAAAATGATTTCGCAAGTTTGTTGATTTATTTATTGTAAATAGGATATCAGTTATAAGCTGTTATAAGGGGCAATGCCAGCACAAAGTGCTAGCATTTGCGAATCTTTTGATCATTGGCTCAATTAGCACCCCTTCTAATTGCTGTTACATTTATTTAATCTTAATAACCCTAGCTGGATATAGCTATAGTCCTTAATAAACATAAAGGTCGGGCTGAGCTAATGCTGTAACCTCATTTAAGCACGTTTTTATTTATATAAAGAAGGAGATAGAGAATATAAAGAGAATAAAGAGCATTCCACTAAAATCACCCCTCATATTCACATCGACCATATCTTTCTCGGATACTCAAAGGCTCATAATTAGTATCTTCTCTTCTCTGAGGATCCACCTGCATCTTCCAAGCTAGATCTGAAGGTACTCCCTCAGGTCCAAAATCTTGCCATGCACGCACTATAATTGCATATCCAGGGGCGACCCAAATCGAAAAATCTGTCGTACAGAACGGACAAGAGCCACAAATCTCAATACCTTCAGACTGGAAAGCTTTATCAAGAGCCCTACTTACGGCATGCCTAGGACTCGGAGGTATGCGTATTTCAAGAGCGAGTTTGTGAAGTAAAGATCGAATCCGTGATTTAAATCGTGCCTGTTCTATCCAATCGTGATACACTTTCTGGTGGTTGCATAGGATTATCCGCCCCACAGATTCGCATGACACCACATTAGAGGCTCTCTGGTATGTCCAGGCAGAATACAGTAGATATCTTCCATCAACCACTTTTGGATACGCTGAGTATCGTCTTTTTATATCAGAACCATTGCCGAAGGCAGGTGAAAGGGGAGCATGATGCGGCTTTAAAAGTCTCTTAAGATAACCACGGTATGTACTTTTCATATTTCTTAGCCGGATGTATTTGAGCGTAAGTTGTACATGTCTGCGGCTTAGTGAATAGCTGCCATACTCATGATGATCTGCCCGCGTTTTGCGATAACAATATGTATTTCGTGGATTTGATGGTGTGTCATACTTGTTAATCCGATGAAGCTTTTCGCACCTTTCACAAACCCATTTGTTAGGTAAATTGTGAGCGAGGTCTAACAGATACTGTAAGCGCTGCTCCTTGGCTAGATTCATGGCCAATAAATTCTCTCCCTTAAAAATATGTTGATGAATAATCGACCGAAAAGTACAACAAGCCTGAGACACGAAGATTTGGCTATGCTGTGGGAGTAACTCGAATATCATGAGAAGTAATTCAACGGGCAATTGAACGATGAGCGGATCTGGGTAGCATCTTCTGGTCTTTTTGATCGGTTTAATAAACACCAAGCGGGATATCACACTATTTAGAACCATAATTTTTCAAAACGTTAGGAATGTGTAATGATTTGAGGGAGCAATTTGTGCAACGAATAGGAAGGTGGAACACTTGGACGAAGAGCTTAGATTTATAGTCGCAAGTACTTTCCGGATGAACATTCGTATTGAAATTGCCCATATCCCCAACGTTGAGATGGGAAGTCTCGTCAAAAAAATTATCAGATCAATATGTAAAAGGCGAATCGGTGTTTGCCGCGCTTATTTCGGCTCACCTTGTTCTTCGTAACTAGGAGAGTGCCGGAGGGACTATCAACTAGGCTAGGGAAAAGTGCCCTATAATAGAAAGGATAGCCTTTTATTGGTTTTTCTAAAAGAGAGGGTAAAAGCAATCAAAGTCTGGGAAACTCAGCTTGAGCTTGCATTTCCATATGAGAGTCTAGCGCTCGGACTAACTGAACAACCAACCATTTTTCACGGAATGTGGCTGATGGCAAAAGACTTAGACTGTTTAACGATAGTCCTGTGTTAAAACATTCGAAGCGCTTGATTTAAGATCGGGTTTGACGGTCATTCATCATATTCAGGCATGGTGATGAGACCCGATCGCGATAGCCACTTGCCTAACACGCCAGCTTAGCGGAATAAATGTGATATGTAGTACAGGCTTCACATGGGCATAATGGAGGTAAACTGGAGATGAATAATACAAAATATGCCAGCAAAGATCAAACAAAGAAAGGATCTAGAATTCTAAGCAAGTCAAAATTGAATTGGATCAGGTATTTACTATGTTTCTTGATGCATATATGCAGAGTTCATCCTTGTAAGTGATGTATCAACGCCAGCATAACTTCATGCCAAAATTAACCAGCAGACACTCAGAATACATATGTATGCATAATCCAATGTTGGGTATATGTCTTTTTGCTTGTACGATGAAATCAAGTATACCCAGGCTCACTCATTCCTTCATAACAGAATCCACAGTCGTTCAGCTGAGATGCACCATCACAACGCTAATACTAATTTAGATGTCCAGCTGAATCGGTTGCACCGAATGAGATTAGCAGCTAATTTATCGAATATGGCCCGTACTCAAGGCCTGTCTCCTGCGCCTCATCCTCTCTCACGATTCTCGCTTTCTATTCCTCTTGTCGCGGCCCAAAAAGCCTGCTCATTGTATTCACTTGGTTGCCTGGCTTCATTATGTCCGACAATGGCACGTCTGCGACTGATATCATCACCTACATTGGTGTGCCATTAGCGGTTCTAGGAGGTTTGATAATGCAACGTCTCTTGGTAAATGAAAATCTTCACTGACAGGCTGAGCAGTTCTTCCTATCCTCTACAACACGTTTGCAACTCTTGCCTCTCTTTCGCGCATAAAGAGCATGCTTCGACGTAGTCGTCTCACTGCACTAACACGTAGCGATGTGGTGAATCGCGTCATCGAGATCGAGTTACCACGGTATGCCGTGATGCCGCTGGACAGGTTTCAGAACAAATCTGAGTACTGGACCCTTTCGCGGCATCCTAGCTCTATACCTGGCGGCAGCTGGACTACCTTCAACTGGAAGACTAATACTATCGGCATGAAGACTCAGCGTGTTGAGTATGCAGATCAAGTGCGCCAGCCCCAAGTAGAAGTCGCTTTTGACGAGCTTGTTTGCTATCTTCTTGATCTTGGGGCAGTTCCAGATCCCCACGGCTGGAAGTTACTGAGATCTACAGGTTTGTGGGCACCTGTGGGTTGCGCGCTGATGATGTCGCCAGATGGGAGAGAAACGGCTCTTACTGTTGCCCCATTGGATGATTCAGACGGACATTTATCTCTTGCTGTCGCATGGTCCAGCTCATGGATCACTCGCGATCACGCACATCTTCCACCATACTGGGTTCGATTGCCATCAGAAGACAGGTCAAAAGAGCCTACAGCTAGTAACGACTCAGAAAAAGAAGAGGAAAAAAAGTCACAGGGTACTAAGGAATACCAAGTTCAGGATGGAAGCACAAGCAAAAGAGCAAGTCATGATGAGGTTGGCTCTATCGAGCATCAGATTCACTCAAATGTGAAGAACGACATAATCTGTCAGATTTCCCTGTCAGGACTTGTTATGGCGTTAGCTGATGACGGTCTCAACCACAATGCTGCTCCGCCTGAGAGTCTATATATCGAACATCTTCGCATACAATCTAGAAAATCAGATGGCGTTTGGTTTGCCAGTGCTGCCACAGCCTATGGAACTTCGAGCCAGACAATCCTCTGGAATTACAAGATTCCAGACGACATCCTATCCTTCTCAAGAAAAGAGACTGTGCCATGTGGTGTCTTGGTGCTGCTTGGTATGGTAGATGAATCAGAGACACCTGAGTGGGCTACAAAATACAATGACTACGGCGCCTCTCTTGATCAATTCGCGCAGAGGAATCGAGAGCAACGGCAAGCTATGGAGGCAGAGTCACGGATGTCCCCTGCTCAACGGGAGCAAGCTGCCAGAGACAGAAAGCGCAGGGAGACAGAGCAGATTATGCAAGATAGTAAGTTCTAGTTCCTCCTTTCCCACGCTGAAGATTGCATCATCGTTCTAATTAAAATTACTATTCCAGTGCGCAACAAAATGAGATCGGATCAGCAGCGACGTGACCAGCGGTCTATGGAAGCTTTACAAAGTCCAAAGTGGGATACAAAACTTGTAGCTAACTATTCCTTGAAATGGCTCAAGGCTCGGAATAGCTGGGACGAATCTCTGACCATGAAAGAGATTGTAGGATCCATGCTGCATCGCATGGTTCGGGATGGAGAATTCACATCCTGTATTTGCAAAATGCTAGACACTTGGAAGGCTTGGGCGGATATGGGAGGGATGAAGAAGCTGGATTATCAAGCTATCCAGGGGGACCAATCTACATTCGCTGAAGCTACTCTACTAATTGCCCTCATTAAAGATACATCTGATGCCTTGGATGGCACATTATCGATGGACTTACAGGAATGCCTGCGTATGTGGAGAAAAGTCCGACTCGGATAGAACTAGCGGAGGGCCAATTGAAGCATTCCTACTTAGGCATAAGAAACGTTAATGAAGAATTCTCCCAAATAAGAAATGACAATCACTATTTCAGAAGCGACCTGCGTTCTACTTGTTCTAGCTCTTACTCAAAAAGGCAGCAAATGGTCTGGATTGAGTAAATATTTAAGATAGTTGCTATCTACAAATCTATTTGCCTTTCCTTCATCCATCCAAGGGTTGCTATTAGACTTTAGCCACTTAATTGGCTTGTTTAGAATTCACTCAAGTTACTTCTCCTAGCGACATGCTTAAAGCTGACATGTTATTGCAGCCAGATTACACCACTTCCAAATTTCCTAGCAAATTTTGATCCAAAACAGCTTTAAACGTCCTCGCACGACGAGCAATACAGTAGCTCATTAATATTGTACCTAAGCATATTATCAATCTAGGATCACAGTGGTGAAATAGCCATGACTGAGATCAATCATTATGCGTGAAACCTCTGGCGGAGGAGAAAGTGGAGGGAGCAGAAGAGTGGCACTTTTAGTGCTTATTAAAGTTCCATTATCTATTAATATTCAGCAGAGACCTCAAGATGCCACGTTGAGTAGTAGTAAGCTTCATAAAAGAGAACCCCGCCATCATTCCATCTGATCATTCATGGGAGCTTCAAGCAGAAATATATATAAAGCCATAGATACGAACTTGCTAGCCACTATTTAGCACCTTTTTCATAATCTCTGTTACCAACTGCACACAAATCCATCACCGTGACGATTATGTCTGGTATATTTACTTTTCTACACCGCAATTACAAGGCGGTCTACCCGCCTGTCCTTCCTAAGTCGGATGATCCCATTAGATTCGGGATACTAGGCGCTGCGAACATTGGGTAAGTGTTCACTTATCGTTATAGACTCGGGTTCTGAAATGACCATTACTCTCATAGCTCCATCTCACTATTCTAGGCCAGATGCCCTATTCATTCCAGCTCGTACTCATCCAGAAGTAGTAGTTCAAGCTGTAGCTGCGAGAGACAAAAAGAAGGCACAACAGTATGCCGAGAAACATGGCATCCCAATGGTCCTAGACTCTTATGAAGGCATGCTCAGTTATTTTCTTCTTGTCCAACTTCAAGTCACACCAACTCGTCAATGGGTTACATGTAGCAGGATCTATTCTCCAAAGTAACCTATGGAAAGCAATGAATTTCATTTGATACCTAAAACGCTATGGATGCTAACCAATCAAATAGCACTAGTTGATGATCCATCCATCGACGCCGTTTACATCGCTCTACCAAACGGACTACATTATCAATGGGCAATGGCGGCCTTGGAAAGGGGGAAACATGTGCTCTTGGAAAAACCTTCCGCATCGAACGCGAAAGAAGCAGAGTTACTCTTCCATTCGTCTCTAGTAAACAAACCAGGGGCACCTGTTCTTCTTGAAGCAGCACACTACTGTTTTCACCCTACATGGCAGTATTTTATGACTCAAATCAACCAAGCTGAAGTTGTCTACGCTCGCCAAACTGTATTGGTTCCGAGAGGCATCATCACACCATCAGATATTCGGTATATCTATGAATTAGCCGGCGGAGGAATTATGGATATTGGTTCATATGGAATATCAGCGCTACGTGCCATCTTCGCAGCGGAGCCAGAATCTTGCCTTGAGTGCAACGTAAAACCCACTGTGCCGCCAGCGAGCGAGCTTTGCGACAGTGAGTATTTAGCAAAGCTTCAGTTTCCAAATGGCGGGATTGGAGAGATACGGGGAACCTACAATCAACCTTGGATGCGATTTCGGTTTCCCGATATTGAAGTCTTACATCGAGCAACGGAAATTCAGGACGCTACTCTTGAACCCGGCCAAGTGAAGACACTGACCCGAAAAGTAAAATTTTACGGGTTCATGTTTGCCACTCTGTATCATCGCATTGATACGGAAGACACATACGAAGTGCGCAACAAAGACGACCAGCGACCCATTAAGAAATGGACAGAGACTAAGTCGAAATATGCTCATACTTTCCGTGACATCAACATTGATGAGCCGGGTGAGCTATACTGGAAGTCTTATCGTTACCAATTAGAACAATTTGTCCATCGTGTGAAGGGCCGCAGCGGTAATGGCATATGGATTTCTGGGGAGGAAAGTTTGGCACAGATGAAGGCTATCGACATGGTATATGAAAAATCCGGCTTGGGGCTACGACCAACTCATGAACAACTTGCTTACGTGACAAAATAGCCGACAAGTCTCGGCAGTATGTCTCTCAGAGCGTTTCCTTAAATACATCATATCTGTTTATCGATTTACAATGTTTTCATAGTCGGCATGGAGCTTATTTCACTATTTTTAAGTCTATCAATGCATATTGTTATCCTCTGACTACATTTCCCATCCCAATAGCAATAGTCAGACTTTGGTCATCTTCCCGCATCCTGGTTTCGTAAGGTGGATTATATCATTCATTACTTCATACAGTCCTATCGCGTCAAATGCCCGCCTCGATTTGAAGAGAGATAATTTAGACTAGTGGTTAGTGATTTGAACTTAGTATGGTGGACTGAAAAAAATGGTAGAATTGTTCCTTGATCAAGCATGTAATTGCTAAGAAAAATTGTGGTGATAGAACTCAGACCATAATTGCAATTATGCCCTTTGAAAATGCCCAAGCCAACTAAAAGGCTAAGGTCATTTACCAATGATCTTATATCACACATAATCAATTAATAAGTCATTTTGTGCAATCACTGCACTAGTATTGATTCTTTAATCAGAGCCCAATAATCAAGATAGTCGTGTGAAATAAAATTTGCTTAAAATGTGTTGATTCTTCCGGGCCATCCGTCTCAACGAGGCTACTAGACTTGATAGCAAGAGCTCTCAAGCGTTTGTTTCTTAACATTACTACCCAATTATATCCACAGTTATCCAGCCAAAATGCATTTCTCAAAGCAGGAATCAACAGCGTTAGGCTGATCAAAATGTACTCACAAAAGCAACGCGTTTAGCCCAGTCATCGTATCCGAAGCCCCTACTACAAGTATATCCCTCTTTGAGTGTATAGAGATAACATGTTTTGCAGCAGACAGAGATTATTGCCAACACAATCGGGTTAAGGTAGAGAGAGGTACATCAACTTCCTATATAATTAATGTATCAGCTGAAGTTCTTGCTAAACCGCAGTATAATCGTTACATTAAAGAGAAAGAAAATTAGTTTTCGCTTTAAGCCTTTGCGTAAAACGATTATCTGCAAACATGATACTGGACTATGAGCTGGCATATTACCTCCACACCCTCAAAGGGATACTAGTTGATTTTACGTCTGCTAAGAAATCACTTTCGGTATCTTTAGGGATCATAAACAATAACCTAATAGACAACAGCTAGAATATTATTCCTATATATAAAATGAATGGTGAGAGAAGTTCATATATTGCTGATCTACGTGCCATTACATTATTGTTGGAAAAACACTGACTCAGCTGGTAAGGTCTCTTAAAGGGGATTCCTATTCCAACAACTATTGAATATGCATGTAAACTACGGAGTACATATAAGTGGATAAGAATAATGCTTGTACGGAGCATGGGCAGTGGGTGGGTCAAGCGGTTCTCACCCACAAACCCACAAAGAATAGTTTGGCATTTCCATATATAGAAACAATACAAATAGTACGGATCGACGAAAGAACAAGGGATATATACATACTAGTCCAAGAAGAATTTACTACTCTATATAACTCTAAAATAGCTAGAATTGGGTGGGGTCTTTGGCTAAGACGGCAATAAAAGAAAAGATGCATCTTTATATCAGGAGATGTCATTCTAGTTCTATGTATATAAATTCCTTGACTTATACTTCAATAGTAAACTAGTTACGATTTATTTGGAGGTCCCTGAGTAGATGGCAACTTTTTTGATGCTTATGGGTTGTACTGTATACGGCGTACGGGTTACAGAAACTATCAACGTTCAGTAAACGGAAAGGGGTAAAAATGCTCGTACATTCGTCTTGGTGCTAATGGGGAGACGAAGTAAGTTCTGCGGTAGCCAACTACCGTACTATGTAGTACTATTAGTATATTGCCGACGTCTGCATGAATGGAATAGAAGTGCTAAGAAATCATCGGACATTGTTAGTATTACTCTATACTCGTTTGCTTGTTTGTTGAGCCGCATCTACAGAAAAAAATGTAGCCACATTTGCTTCTGCTATGGGTACTATATGCTTACATACAAGTCTATACTTATACTATTCGTATAAAGCAACTCTTTCTCTGCAAGGAGACCATCCATTACCTGTTTATCATACCTTAAGGCACCTGTATACCGTACGAGGATTCCAGAAAATGACAGGCATTAAATCTCTAGTAGAGAGAGAACTGGCTGATACTTGCAACGTACCGAATGTCGCCACCATGTCTGTGCTGACCTTTCAAGCACCGGCCAGCTGGGGCCTCATGCTTACTGACATGGGGAATAGTGATAGCGATGATGTTTCAATATGCACAAGAGAGTCTCCGGATTTATAATTAGAAAAGCAGCGGTGAAAAGAGAAGTACGTAGAATTATCTTGGCATTCGGAGTCAAGTTGTTGGTATAGAAGTATGGAGTACTCTGTACAATATAAAGTATTCCCAGTGTTCCCACTCTCTATTCCACCGCTTGGGCAGGCTACGTATTCCTTATTCTACCATACAGGTCCTGGCGAATTAAGGACTGAAGGCTAACCAATTTCCTCGTTAGAATGTTTGATTTGTCTCCAATACTCACCAATTAATCTAACCTCCCGGACGAGTAAACATTGCGCCCATTATGATAGCAGCTACGAACCACATATTTGAGCAGCAGCTCCCTCTGTCTCCGGAAGAGATCATATCTGAATGGCTGTCTGATGTTCTGGGACAGAGATTGAAGGCATTTGAATTCAGATTTAATCCATGGGATGGTATTTTCCCATGTCATGCAGATACTCCTCACGGCACTGTATTTATGATCCAATAGATATAGATCATGCGATTGGCTAGGCACGAGCGATGTTGGATCCGGGGTACAAAACTTGGATTCACAATAAGGCTAAATAATCAGTTATTAAGCTAAACTTAGAGATGCCATTGAATGATTCCTATGCTCTCATGTATTCTTAGTCGGGCTCTCGGGGGTGGACCAGCAGCCCAACTCTCACATCATATGTCTTATAAGACAGTGTTACAGCTCCGGCAAATGCTAGAACCGCATTCAAGTGCCTTCTTACTATTCTTACTCCAATTTGGGAGCTAGCTACTGTTCTAAGAAATATAGGAAAGCTAATTTACGTAGGGAATATTTTTGAGCAAATACATTCGAAAATACCCCATCACATAAGACTGTATTTTGTACTCCTAGGGATCCAAGTTCAAACTATGGTTGAAACACAATAGGTACATGTTCTAAATAGACAAGAAATTCGTTGAACATGAGGCAGGCCAGCCTCTGGCAATTTAGAAGCTATTCCTAACATGTGGGCTGGTCCGATGAACTAACGTTGGTCAAGATCGCAACGAATTCGCAGGTCGGTGGGAAGTACGTGACCCAGTCCACATACTGGAAATAATACCAGGGCGTCCCATCTTCGTTGAGGTCAAAGTCAGCTTCGCAAATTTGCATGCCGTTGATGGTATTGACAGGCTCATTGTGCCAGAGATTGTAAGTATTTGTACCACTTGCACCCGACAGGAACCAATTAGAATCCGAGGCATTAGGGAATGACGAGGTATTAGCAAATGCGAGCTGGCCCACGAGAGTAGGAGGCGACACTGGGATAGTTGTAAAGTTCTGCAAGAAGCCTTTGGGACCAAAGTCAAAGATGGTGCCATCAGAATCCTGTCCCTCACTGACTAGAACACCATTGTCCAGGTTGGCAAGTAGTGGAGGGGAGCTGTTGTCTAAGGCGACGTAAGAAAATTGGCCATCCTTGCTAGGCCGGAGCTGGAGAGGCCGAAAATTGTTTGACGAGATAGAGTCATCATAAAGATAGAAAGTAAGACCCGCATGTGTGGTCACGATGTTCTGAGCACAAATTTGCCCGGCGACTTGAGATAGGCCAGCGGCCGTAGCCAGCGCAGCAGTAACTGTCTTATAAGACATAATTGGATCAGTTTAGACTTCGAATGGTCATGAAAGACGAGTTGCTGTCAGTGATTATAGAAAACGAGATTAGGATATTTGAAGCTGATCTTGCTCCTCTTATACTACGTATCGGCATCTTCACCTGCGCCGAACAGCTTTGGAGGGGCGCATGAAGCTTGGAAGCTTGTTCAATGCCGTCGGGTAGTAGGTACATAAGCGAGGTTAGCGAAATGCCAATCGGCATATTCGTCCGAATATGGGATATTAACCAGCGAAGAATATGGTAAACGCCGGTCTAAGTTGTTTTGTGCGGATAGTGATGCTGATATAATCGGAGATCATATATCATGCCACCTACATAGTGAACAAATGTTGGACGGAAAACAAGCTACTCCGCATAGTCAATATATACGGGTAACGAATCACCATTATTTTACCTCTTAATGATCTGGAACTTCTTGGCAACATGTATTCAAATTACTCCATACATTGAGGTATTATCCATATCTTCCGTTACTCCATTGCCGACCCCCCTTGATATACCTCGCTTGCAAAGTGGTTGAGCAGCTTCCATATTTAGCTTAGACAATAATATTCGAAATAGATGTGCGTGTTATGCGCACCATTCAGTTGTGATTGTTTATAAGAATTACCCCCAATATGGAAGGTATTGGTTTATCATTGATGCTAATGCAAGTTATAAACACATCTTATTATTATATACTAATTGCTCTTGTTGTTTCTGATAAGCCATATTCAGATGTTGAATTCTAAGTTTATATCGGTCATTAAGCGGTTTATCCAAGCATTATATATCACCGCTCTCCCTCAAGCACAACTACTAAAGATTTTGCCTCCATGATTGAAGAAAATTTGTTCTTTTTAGGCACCAAAATTATGAATGCAAATCTAACACCTTCACTAGACTGTTGAAGCCGTAACAAGTCTTTTCTCTTGTTTGAAAATCAACAGTAAATCTCTTGCAAACTGAACCAATGCGCGCAAGAACACCAAACCGAACATGCCTATAGGCCCCAGAATAGCAAGCATCGTAAAAGCATATGATGCCTGTTGGAAGGCAGGGCTGCTTTGAAGCCGCTGCGTAGCAAGACCTACCTGCATTGCAGTTAAAATCAAGACCATATATGCAGTGATTGCGGCTATCCAAGCCAGGTTGTCGCGGAAGAAGCTACTATAATTATTCCACCCGCCAAAATACGCTTCAGAAAACAGAAATTGTTTAACTCTATTGATGGCATTGATGCGGGATAAGCGGAGCTCCGCGCGAAGGAAGCGAGGGTGCACCTTATCTGGATGGTGTTGCGTGATGAGTTCTCTGACTAGGTGTTGCCATTGTGCCCATGTGATTGCTCTATCGTCAGGCTCCCTGGGTAAGAGGCGTTTCTCGATAGCAATATTGAAGTCGTTTTCTGTAGACAAAAGACAAACATAAGTGTAGAGGAAGCCTAGAGCGACTTTCCGCAAGGGCTCTCTGCACGGCTCGTTAATGCTGACACTATTAACAGCTGCCTCACGGTTTTCGCATCCATCACAATACTGAGCACAGCTCAGATGAGTTCGCCAAAAGCCTGGACTGAGAAGGAATCTTGAGAGAGGCTTTACGAAAAGCTTCCCATCAGTACTCCACAAGAGGTGCAGGTCAATCCGATCAGCAAGGACAATATTGCGACCGAGGGCGACTTGCAAGTGTAGCTGCCTGGCAGGGCGTTTAGCACCCGCGAGCCAGAGATGCTTGTCCAACTCATTCAATTGCCCAAGCGATAGCTCCGTCTCGAGAAATTTAGTCACATTTTTAGAGGGATCCGCAACTGTGCGACGTCTCCGATTCTCAATAACCTCATAAAAATGATATGAAGCCGGCAAGAGATCGATGCAATCAATGTGCCCTCCAAGTACACATGTGGTGAACTACGAACAAGCTTTGTTAGCAGCTATGCACGGCATGTTTCATTATTGGTATTCTACCGGTAAATTTGGATGGCTTTGCTGGGTCATGAAGAGGATGAATGATGGATAAGAAGCGCTTCTGATGAATCTTTAGGCTGCGATAGGGTCCATGTAAAGTAGTAATCGGGCAGTCCATGTAAAAACGCCGAATTTCTTGGACCAAGCTGAGGGTAGTAGAGCGGGAATAAAAGGAACGGGAATAAATCTCAATTGGCTGTTCCATTTTATGCATAAATACCGATCACAAGGCATGATATTTGGTGTGCCAACGCAGTACTTCCAACGTTGTATCCTTACAATGAGCCGGGGGTTATCTTCTATACTCCGTAGTATAACAGTGGTTAATAGCTCTTCATGAATTGATGTATATTGACCAGTAATGGCAGTACTGTTGGCAGCATGGAAAATATAGTGTCCGTGATTCCTACCCGGTAATCTTTCGATCTCACTAAGGATACCGGAGTTTCTCAATTGTTAAACTATAGAGGTATGTACCTACTCCGCGGATCCCAGTTAGAAGGTTTGATTTATATAAAAGTTATCTCGGCATCCAGTTAACTGTTGAATGGCAGGACACAACAATTGTGTTATCTTCAGCCGTACTACATAACGATTAGGTTATCTTAGACCATGGAGCGTATAAGTAAATTCAAATTCAATTTTATACCCTGCTAAGCATCTCTCTACACTTGGAGCTTCTTGAAGTTAAGATATCCCTTCTAGAGCTAACATTCTTCAAAATTCATTTTCTGAGATGGTTACACTGACACAGCGGCATTGATTTCACTTCTCATACCATACATCTCTTTGCATAGAATTCGGACATTGTCAACTTCTTTAATTTCCCTTCTCCGGTCCTTTTGCTTCCCAAAATGGTTGTATGTAAGCGCGCCATTACTAGGACTAACCCTAAGTATAACTAGTATGGCTGATATATCGTGTGGACATAATGTTATGGAAATAGCTGATCACATGACATCTAAATCCTAGCTGAGCCAGGAGTAATACAGTATACTGGAATAGTTCGTACTCAGCATAGAATTGAAAGATTTTGGCTGTCCCCACTCAGCTCAGTTTCTCATCTGGCAGTTAGTCTTAACGAAGTTGATGATGCATGGCAGTGTTATTAAATCTGTTCATCAATCTCTTCTACCCTGGTAAAGCAATTATTTGATTTCATTCCAAAGTCGTTACTCAGCAAATTACTATGACCACGCTAGTCATCACCAAGAAGACTACTCAAGGGAAAAAATCATGCTTCAGCTGTCGAAGTATGTATGATCTTCATCTTATCTATATAGCCGCTACCATCGAAAATGCCTATCAAGACGATTGCATGTCTTTATTAGTATACATACAGCAAGACTAACGATTGTTAGCACTCAAGATTGCATGCGATAAGGCGCTGCCCGCGTGCACTTCTTGCAAAACACGCCGCAAGACGTGCTCAGGATATAGTGAAAATCTGTCATGGCCACGGAAAGGAGACAAGCGCCGCGCAGCCACAGCAACTGTGCGGAACCGGAGCACTTATCGAGCTAATCCCGTCGTATTCCTTAATACCTCTGGCTGGGATGTAAGCCTGTATCGTGAGCACAATGAGACAGGCACACACAGTTAGTCGTTTAATGAAGCTGCCGTAATCCGGCTCTCTATCTATTATCTAACCTTGGCCTACAGTGCAGCATATGGGAGCTTGGATGCCATCGGTGTCTCCATGTCGTTCACTAGATACACCGAAATTTGGATTTTGTAAGTGGGAGCTTGATTATTGGTTCATATAAATGCAAATATCACGCAATTTATACTGAGACGAAGTAGACGAGCATCAAATCCCCTCAGCCATCCGTATCATCACATCAGGCAGCGCATTTCACGACGACGTATGTGGCCTCCTATACAGGATGTCGCTGGATGACAACAGTGTTCCATCTCTAGCTGTTCGCCACTCCATGAACGCCATCTCGCTACTATCTCTGCACAAATCAAACGAGGCTCTCAAGTACAAGATCCTCGCGATTTCAACTCTTCAAGGTGCCATCACGCAGGGCCTTGATAATAAATCTCGACCTCAGGCTATTGCTACTAGCTTGCTTTTGACATTATATGAAGTATGAAATGTCATATCATCATGCCATGTCATCTGACTAATTGTGTTCATTAATCTATTAGATACTTAGCCAAAGTGGTAAGACCAATGACTGGGCAGTCTACTTCGAAGGCTGCATGCAAATTGTCAACTCTGGCTTCAATATTCATCGTAAATATGCTGGAGATTGTGCTATCCTTCTCAACTGGGTCCGTTATCACAAAGCGCTATATAAATTTAGCATACAGCACTGGCAGCAACGGACTCCTCAAATGGAAGCAATGGCTAAGTCGGATATCCTTGTTTCTGACTCAGCAAATGATATCGATCTTATAACTGTATGCATTCATTTACATTTATTCACAATAGACTGTAATTGTACTGCTTTTTTACTAACCCCTTTGATATTTAGATGCACAATATGCTTGGCTGCTCTCCTGAGGTGCTTGATTTCTTGAGCGAAGCAATGGACCTGATCAAAAATCGAGATGATCCAAACTATCTGTCGATTAAGCGATTACAGGCCATCAACCTACTTGAACTACGGCTGAAAGAGATTGACAACTTACGCGATTGCTCGGATTTGAAAGACAAAGACGACATCACCATAAGCAAAGTAGCAGAAACTATGAAGGAGAAATTGTTCCAGTTCGCTGTGGTCATCTACGTCGATCGGGTGGTTAAAGGCGCATTTATGTCTTCATCAATATCTCAAACCGCTGCCACAAATGCATTTGAAATATTGGAAAAGCTCCGGCTGTACGATAGGCCTTTTCCCTTGTTTATTTTATCCATTCAAGCCGAAACCGACGAACAGCGATTGCTAATCCTATCTACTCTAAAACGAACCGAGGAAGCAAGACCATTGAATAATACAGGAGCGACGGAAGAACTGATCAAGAGACTCTGGGCTCAGCAAGACTTGCAAGGAGCAGAGCAGGCGGACGCTCTTTTTCTACTCAACGCTGTGATAAGCGCCAATAGAATACCACCAACGTTTACTTCCCCCTTTGTAATAAATTCCATCACTGGAGCAAATGGTGTGCCATTCCTGTCTATTTGACGCAGTTATAGGAGAAATGCTCATTTTTGTATTTATTTCTTGAGTATTGATTTCGTTTTGCGGGAGCATTAGATACTAGGAGTAAAACTGGCGTGTATATATCGAATTGAAAATGGTGGCTGTGGGCAATGTTGGTGAACTTATCTCTTAAGTTTTATTTTGAACGGTTTACATTGCTTTAGCAGCAATTCACTGCTCATATTTTCCTCTTTAAAATAGATTAAGATGCGATGTACATTGCCTTATCACTGAAACTAAATTATGAGAGTTGATGAGCATATAAAAAAAGAAGTATATATAATAGATACAGGTGATACCGAGTACATATGATAGATACAAGTGATACCCTCAAGTAATACTATCATGCTCCTAAATACTGCAGTACATTACACGGGCATTTGTCTTATCTACTTCGAGTGGTTACTTAACGAATCGACAATATCGGCTGCACCAGCAAATGAGAGCTCACTCAGAGTCTCTTGCCAAAGTTGCTGGGCAATTTTCTCGCCTTGGGGCTCGTACACGATTGGCGCCATTCTACGTGGAAGATCATTAGCTTGTTGCAGCAAGATTAGGCTTTACATGCTGGGCTAAACTTACGGCTGAACCTTTCCATCTTCAACATACTGCCCATGAGATTCGGTGCCATGCTTCACAGCTGCATCCGTAAGAGCACGCGCTCCGACGGATACTTGACGCCCAAGAAAGTATTGCAGTAGAGAGAAAAACAATCCCGCAATTGTTCCGCTGTGCTCACGAGTCAAACTTGACCTACAAAGGCCTGGATTGGGAGCATTTATTATGGCGATAGATGGCGGCACACGCTTTGCTAGTTCCGTCAAAAATAAATGGCCTAGTATCTTTGATGTATAATATCGATCTTGGTTGTTAAAGAATTTAGGGTCGTCCAAAGCAGAGATTAGGGAATCTGCATTCTTCTCTTTGAACAGAGCCCACGCTGCTGTATCGGACGAAACAAGAACAATTCGGCCGGGCTGCCCAGATACACTTTTCTCTTTCATGACTGGGAGTATCAGTATGGTGAACAGCGCAAGAGATAAATAGTTGACCTGAGTAGTCTCTTCATGGCCTGTAAATTCGTTGAGCTGAAACTCTCTCTTTATCAGACCTGCATTGTTGATGGCAATATCAAGTCGATCAAGTGTCTTGGTGCGTTCTGTGAACGCTGTGATGGAGTCATAATTAGAT
This sequence comes from Trichoderma oligosporum, assembly GCA_015266385.1. Lineage (NCBI taxonomy): Eukaryota > Fungi > Ascomycota > Sordariomycetes > Hypocreales > Hypocreaceae > Trichoderma > Trichoderma oligosporum. The sequence goes on along the minus strand of JACBYL010000267.1, from coordinate 45,632 downwards.
AGATCAAGTACCCAAACCTCGATGACATGAATCTTGCCCAACTTTGTTCCAGCTAGAAGTGCTTTCCTAGCCTCCTCACCCTTGTCCTCATTACGAACAGCAAGAATGAGTCTGCTGAGGCCAAGATCGAGGAGCTGGCGGCTGCACTCAAAGCCGAGACCAGTGTTGGATCCTGTGACGATTGCAGTCTTGCCGCTAAGGTCGACATCTTTTTGAGTCCATACGGGAGGCGCATCGAAGAATTGGCGATATAAGAATGCGCGTTGTGTTGCCCGCTTCTCGGGTGTAATGTCAAATTGCGGTAACATGACTAACAAAATGCCTGAGCCGAGGAGGTGACAGAAAGTTAATAGCCAGGTTACAGGAACGCTGATGATCATGAGAGAACTTTTCTCCTTAAACAATTTTGCCATTCACCCCTTTATAAGTCGAAATAGTATCAGACTCAGTCAAAGGCCGGCTGCGTTAAACATGATTATATCATACTTGCTTTAAGCTAGTTTGAGCCGCAGATCTCCTCTCGCGCCCTGTTACGTCCTTTCTCCGAAACCTATCTAGCCTTGCCTAGGTATGGATTGTGGCGTCATGATGAATCCAAGGCGCCCAGAGAAAGCCACACGAACCATGAATTTGATAGCGACATATTGATTCGCAAAAGACGACTGTGTAAAGCAAATCACGGATTTAGACATTTTCTTAGCGCCGATGATCGCGAGTTTGAGCGCCTTGGTGAGCTATACAAATAACTAGTGATCGTATTGTTTATGAGAGCTTTGACGTAATTCAACGTAACTTTCGGATACTTTGGATGAGTTGGCTGTTGAGAGCTTAGATGGCTAGCTTCTAGACTTTCACATAACTGCTGGCTAGCATTAATGCGATCTAACAAGATGTGATAGTGTTGATTCGTGTCTAGATTGCCTAGAATTATATGCGAGACGCCACGCAGCCGCCAAGGACGACTGCTACTGACATGACTAAAAATGTTGGTGTGATCTAATACGATGTATATATATTTAGGGAAGACTCGGCTTCGCGGGGAGCTCCACATGAGAGCCGCTCCCGCTAGTGTATTGCGGAGGCATGAATTCCGGATATCCAAGAACTAACGAGCGGGCTTGTTTCTGTTTCCCCTTATGACGAACGAACCTAACAGTGCGGTAAATGACATGGCATTCAGGTCAGCGGCAGATGCTCATGTTGAGTGTTGTTGGGTTGTTGGGCAAAAGCTACAGAGAACAAGCCATTTGTTAAACACTGCGAAGCGATGGATTGATGCGGCAGTGCGCCTAGTCTAGAACATGAAGCGCGCCCAAAGATATGGAGGTTGACTTTCCTCGGATGATTCAAGCTGAGTTATGTTATAAACTACAGCAAGATACTAATTGGAAGTACAGCACTTGATTGGCACATATATAGATGTATTATTTTCTTAGAAAACACCACTGTATAATCATAAGAAAGAGGAAAGCATGGTTGCCAAAGAGGCAGTTATACCAAGGAAGTATGTTAGCCACAGTTTTGTCATCTAAAAGTCATTCTATTGGACTGCCCTTTAATTTCTCCAAGATAGTGTATGTATATTGTGCTGCTCATACATCTTTAGTGCCATTTAGCAGAATAACGCTGCCAGGAAACAAGATGGCAATATTCCTTGTACTGAGGACTTTAATCTCAGGTGTTTTGGTCGCATTAAGGCTACACCTTCTTGCCTCGAAGCTTCTAATAAAATTTGGCTAAATAATTGATATATCAGGGTTGTATTTATCTATATATACAAACAAGCTGTTCTTATTGCTACAAATCAGAGAGAGGATTTTACAAATAGTACGGAGTACTCCGATCGGATATGCTTTGTATAGCTCGTTGAGTTCATCGTATTTGTTAGGACCCCTTCGACTGTCATTTGATGTACGACAATTTCAGCTTGTTGAACTTTAATTTTAATCTATAGGCATCTCAGCCACAGCCCACGTCCGCCATTTTGAGGCTGTATCCAATAGGTGGAACTTAATAGTAGGAGCCGCTGAAGCCACTTTAACCGTCGGGTTGACCTACCAACGACATGGTTTTAAAGAGCCCTTTGTTAGCCAATCTATTATAATATTGCTCCTGTGAGAAATCAGCCTTTTATACCATCTTATCCTCTACCAGCCATTTGTTGAAGAACTGTATTGATATAGGATAACCTTGCCGAAATTCATTACTGTGAAGTGACGATGAATTTATCATCTAGCCCACGGTCACAATCGTAGGGGTCCATAGGAGTCTGGGTCCACGCCATCGCTATCTTATGTGGCGGCGCCTCCGCGGCCGTGAACCAGCGGTTGGGTGCATAATTCATATATATAAGGTTGGAGTTCAATATAGCCTTTCCCCCCTCATACGATAAAGAACAGCTAACGCATCTCTTGTGATATTAAAGCAGCTGTTCCCACATAGACAAATCCTTATCTATCTTGCTACAACAGAAATGACCTACAGGACGAAGCTTGGATTTTTACATTACTGGAATTCCAAGTGAATGTTCGAAATGAATTATTTACTGATGTCGACCCATTCGAGGATAACTCGATCTCACTCTGTTGTTATAAGAAATGCTTCAAGTGAGGCAAGTAGGCCAAATAAAAGCAATGATTACGTCCCTATAATTGTCATGGCCGTTGCTATAGCGGTTATTATAATAGCACTAATTATTCTTTCGTATGTATCAAAATCCATTAATCAACTATCAACTTGGATACTTTTTGTGATGCAGCTTACACTATTTTACAGGCAATTCTCAAAATTATCGGGCAAGCAAAGTGCCAATAATGGAGCATATGATCCAGAAAACGTTCAAAATACCAGCAGAGTTGAGAAACTTGACCGAATGGCTCCAAATCAAACTTATAAAGATTGGAGGGAGAGAAGCGAAACTGCTAACACTTCCATAAACAAAGGAGCTACCTTTATTGCATGGTATGAATCTTCTACTATATCTATTAAATCATATCATCAGTCGCTAATTAGAGGGCAGCGTAATATGTCTTGAGACCTTGCAAGATGAGGATGGGATTCGTTTGTTGCCTTGTGCACATATATTTCATTCTTCGTGTCTAGCAAGGTGGTTTTTAAGGAGGCACAATACTTGTCCGCTCTGTAAAGCATGCTTCATGAGCGAATCTGAGAAAGGTCCAGAGATTTTACCTGTACCGGAACGGGCACATACTAGATGAATGTAATATATATATAGCTAAGCGACTAATGATAAGGATATCTCCCACAGAGCATGGCAGGGTGTAATTTATGCAACAGATAGCGGACTGAGCGATAGAGTGCGCTACCCATCTGAAAGGGACGATGTATAATATCGCATATCGCTGCGGCAATAGGATAGGATTCTAACCAGGCGAAGCTAAGCGCTTGGGGAGACTGTATAATATAGAGAACCGCTTAGCACTATATACCATGACGAAAGTAATAGGTGATCTATTAATAGTCCTTAATGTGTCTGAACGCTACATGTATTCTTCTTCTATATCTACTCGGTTTAATGTTTTTTCCTAGCTATATTAAGAACCCGATACCTTCATCTCCTCATCCCGCGCCGCCTGCAATACCACAATCATCTTGGAATATAGATCTCGGTCTTCACGTTTCCACCTCCGGCCATTCGGGAAAACTTCCTTCCTCAGTCTATTGACCCATGGGATCAATGGTTGGTAATAAGGTGTAAAGTTAATCTCTGCAGCAGAGAGAAAATAATCTTCATCAGAGATGGTGCCCATTTTGGACCTTACTAGTCCATTATCGTTTTCATAGTTCCAGGCGTCAAATTCAGTTGGTCCAATAGATATCCCGGGCCCGCTGTAGTGGATACATATCCAGAAGAGCACCCAGAAGAATGACTCAAGGTCGTGCATGAAAGAATGCTGGTGACCTTGTAATGCACCGATAGCCATGAATGCCCTTGTACCTGTCTTTCCCTTTGCTCCCGAGACGCCTTCTCGCTGGTCTCTAATAGCGAGGTCAAGGTCGATTAGGAAGGCTCGCCAGGAAGGGTTCTCATCGTCTTCATTGATCATGATATTGTTGATAGAGATGTCCCTGTGGAGAAGACCTGCCTTGATCAATGATTCATGCCCCGCAATGCAATCTTCAAATGCAGAAAGTAAAGCCATTCGAGAGCTCGCCTCGTAGATCGGCCTCCCATAATCACGCACAATGACTCGCCGATGCACTCGGTTCAGCTGTTTGTTAATACCGGCTTTTGCTGAAGGCGTTAGACATGAGCGCTTGCTCGGCGGCAGAGCGGCGTCAGTTTTGCTAGATGCCCGCTTCACACCAGCACTGCTGTTTCGGCCTTTGCGTGAAATACTAGGGAAGCTTATATCTGATGATCGTGTTGACTGTAATGGTCGATAATTCGTAGCTTTCGTGATATCTAACCCCTTCCGAATATTGTTCTGTATGTCACCATCAGCATTATGGATGCGAATAGTTTCATGGTGGTAGTATCGGGACGTATTGATCACGCCTTTAGCAGTTGCTTCTTTGAGGAGCTCACCCTCTTCGTCCCGATCGGTATTCTGCCACGAGTCTTTAATAACAAACGGCGTAAGTGGATCCTCTTTGCGATGGGCTTTCCAACAGGTCGTCGCTCGACCGACAATACAACGTGCCCGATACATAACCTTGTCGAGAATGAGACGCTCCATCTGGCCGTCTCGTTCGATATCGATATACTCCTCGCCGCCGGACTTGACAATCGTAGGATCAAACCCAAGGCCTTCCTCGTCCATCCAAAGAAAGCCAAGGATTGCGGTGACAAACTTAAGCCCACCGTCCTTGCTGTTGATATCGAACTCTTCAGAGGCGATCCCCCCCACTCGGTCGAATTCCCATATTCTCATATAGGATCCGTAGAGTGTAAAGCCCAAGACGAAGCGACGGGTATATTGGGCCGCCAGTACCTCTCTTGCATATGTTGCGAGATCAATCCATGCTATCCCTGCCGTATCAGCAGCTGGGTTACTCTTCAGTTTGCCAGGCACCATGATTTGGGACCAATGGTATCTAGACTCGGGCCCGTTTATAACGTCACTGTTGACAAAGCCGATGTCCAAACTACGCTTGGCAGTGGAGCCTTTCAATGATATCTTCGGTTGCACCAGCAGCTTTCGTTGGGGTACCGGCGCCGAAACGAGGTCGTCCACGAATACTTCCAGTTCTGGAATTAAGCCCTCAAACCAAGCCAGCACATCGCTCTCCATTGCGCTTACCGGCCATCCTCTCCATCCTTCCTTGAAAAGCGGATCATTTCCTTCAGTACATCTGAGGAAAACTGTTTCAGACGTCGCGTTAAGATCTGGGATACCTTCAAAGATTTTTTCGCAGAAATTGGGAAGTCCAACATATAAAGGGTCAAGCTCCGCCTTAAGGACCCTGTCCATATCCTGGCGATATTCCGACGCGTTTACAAAGGCGCTTGTATTTTGACTCCATGGAGTTTGATCGGCAGATTTCGCAATCGGTCGAGGGGGCGGTGTAGATTCGGCGGCGGCAGCAGAAACACGATTCCAGATTAATGAATCTTGAAATTCGCTAGCAAGCGCTGCCCTAAGCAGAGGTTTGACACGATCGAAATCGAAGTCATTGGATGAGACGGTACAAATAAGTGTTAGAAGGACGTCTCGAAGGGTATTTCTCCCTGTTTCTGAAAAGAGCAAGCCAGCTGCTGGAAGGCTCTGTAAAGAAATGAGAAGTAAGAGCGTAAGATTGCGGATATCTATTTACTGGTTAGAGAGCCTAGCAACAGCAGGCAGGTTAAATTACCATCGCGGTCAAGCTGGATAAGAGTGTCGGAGGAATCAGGGATATTATTATCGCAGCAAATCGAGTGATACCGGTCGCGGAAGGCACGCAGCCCATCTCCAATAGGGTTACAGTTAATCAGGGTTGATCTAGCGGAGTCCGACATTATCATGGTGTTGATTGTCATGCTGTTGTTAGTGAGGCGCAAGGAAGTAAACAAACGAATGTTTTGTTTGACTCAGTCAAGTCGCCAGGTTGAAAAAGTTCAAGACCACCTATAGGCACTTCTCCTGCTGCAGTATAAAAGCGCATGCTCGCTAGTATATGCCTACTATATTGTAGCGAATGCCCGTTGTATTATAGCGCGTGCCTACGATACTATAGCGTATGTTCGTTATAATATAGTGTATACTTGCTACATTATGCCTATTGTATTGTGCTTGTAGTAGTGTACGAGTACAGTTATGGCCCAAAAGTCTGCGAACGGTATACTCAAGGCCACCAAAACTTACATTATTTATAAATATATAATTAAATATACCAGAAATTTAAGAGCCTAATTAATGTTTATATCAAGAGACTAATGATTTGAAGTCCACATTTTGGCACTATCATTTTATTTTATTCATCTTAGCAGAAGTTGTGCCTCCTAAGCTTGGTGGATATCTTATTTTTTTGCGTTCGCAGACTTTTGGCCCACTGACTGTACCTACTGGATAACTGAAATAGGAAATTGGCCGAGAGAGGGAAGATTTCTTCCAATGCAGATAGTAGGCCTAAGATGACCCCTAGCTTTGCTACCGGTTTCATTACTTCGTGGATGAGCCCGATCAGCGTGACCAAATGATCCCTTAACCTATCCTCGCACCATGATCCAAACAGCGCTCATACAAATTGGATTTTCCCATCAACCGATGCGTATAAGTGTGAGCTTGTTCGCTGGCAGCAGCTCCGTTTTAATTATGGCGTGGTAGTCTCCGAGTATCGGGATGCGGAAAATGGAAGACTTTACACTTAAGTGACGGGACCCCGAATTTTCAACTACCAATATTTGTATATGATATGACTTGTGTTGAAGTAAACTATAATATATCCAGAATTTTATGTCATGCCTCGATATCATGCCTCGATATCATATCTTGCCGCACTGTTGCAAATTATCTCACTCCAGCGGATTGTGACGCAAAGCATTTTCAATTTCGATCTCGTTGCCCCATATTCCGCAATTTCATCTGCACGCTGGTCAAGAGAAGAGTCAACTATAGGTTACAGTTTACATCTCATTGGTCTTGCTCATAGCCCATGAAGCTCCAATTTGGCACATCCGTATCTTCGAGCAATGAGTCAGTTACCTTTCAATGGCAGATATTTCGCTCGGTTCTTATTTTAAAGCCACCATCCATCACCTGCCGGTCTAGTATATAATTGTCAGGAGCCGAAAAACGAGGCCAACAACCAACATCAAACTATCTAGTTGGGCTATGGCGGCCGCTTCCAGGTGTAAAGCAACAACTTGCCTTTGAAGAAGCAAGAAAGGTCAGAGATAAATATTGTCTATAGTCACATCTGCCTGTTACCCTACTTGTAAACGTGTGGTAGCAACCACATCGGCTCTCGTCACTCATGGGGCCATACACAACATGGAGAAATCCACGCCAAGCGCTGGACTCTATAAGAACAAGTTAATGAGCACAAGAGAATGTGCGGGAGGAATCCTATGGCGGAACCTATCTTTAGCTGCCTGAGATCAAAAACGGCCGTACGGGTGTTGAAAGAGAGAAATATTTCAAGGCTGATTTTCCAATAATTAATTATTACAATATTATAGATTTCGTCTATTTATCTAAAAAAAATAAAAAAATCTTCTATCAAGTTGAACTTCCATTGGCCTATTATTCTACGTCCCTGGTATCAGATAGACTCTATTGTAGCGAGTCTCGGGGACTCTAAATACAACCTTACATTGAACCTTACTTCGAGGTTCCTTCATCGCCATCGTCACTTCAACCTGACTCCCTCGTAAAGTTCCCTATACCCCGAAGAGCACAAGTAGCTTTCACTAGGATGAAACGTGCAAGTTCAATTTATGCTTTGACATCCAGCCCGAAACTCCAACAACTAACATCATTTGCGTATTGTGAGTATAGCCCGCCGTAGTCATGGTAACGTCCAACATTTGCAGCAGCATCGATCCACATTTCAATACAGCCATCATCTAGTTCACCCAAAAAAGACTTTGTACTCGTACGTACTATTGATCATGACTCCCAAGATTCGGAGATTGCCCACTTGAGGTTGCCTCGTGGCATTGATATTAGTTGCTCATCTCTGCAGTGGGACACAGACACCATCTTCATCTATATCGAATGGTACAATAATGCGTTGGCAACACACAAAGACCTGTAGATATATCAGGTAATTGTTTACAAGTCACTCCACAAGACTTCCATGTATGGAATCTATTCTAAGCTCCTACTGACTGAGTAAGAGACATCAATACGGTGTATGAACATATTGAATCAGCTAAATAGGAGAGCAGATTTTGCCTATCGACTACCGCACTTCAAGTTGAACGCATTCTTCTTCAGAAGGCGCCGCCATTGTAAGGCTTATCATACCGCGGCTCCCGCTCCGGACCATTGAGCTCGAGGCAGTCCACGTACGCGACCCATCTGTTCGTCGTGAATTCGCCCAGTTCAAACCCCTCCTGCGCCGGATCGACGGTATACCCATTCACACTGAGATAGCACCCGCATTCGCTCTGCTCGCTCCAGCCCTCGGCCTTGGGCCGCCAGATGGTCCTCTTGTCTATCTTGCCCCCATCTCTGTCCTTGACGCCTATCTCGTCTAGGTCCACCTCGGCCGTCTCCCCTTTGCCCGCGAAGACGAAGCACCTCCCGCCGCACGTCTTGCAGAAGAGCCAGTGGATGAGTCCGGAATTGCAGGTGTAGTCTCCGAGCTCGGCCATGGGATCCAGCGGGGAGAGCAGCATGAAATCCTCGGGGGCCCAAGCCATGCGCATGTGGAAGTGGCCGGCCTTGTGGCAGGTCGTGCAGTTGCAGCGGTAGAACTCCTGGTGAGAGCGGGAGGAGTCGGTAGGAAAGGGCGTGCCGATGGAGGGGGGAGTGTGGGGGAGTGTGAGGAAGATGATGTACTTGACGGAGCCGCAGTGGCAGGAGCCGTGGAAGGGGCGGCGTTTTGGTGTTGAGTCACTCATCTTACAAGCGGCGACGTTGTGAGGGGTTGTTCACTGGTGTTGACAAATACTTGAGGACAATCTGTTAACGTGGAAGAAGAATGACCGCCACAAATTGGATCATCACAGTCTCTTATATCAAATCAATATCTGTCTCCTCACTTTTCAACGCAGATTCGAGAAAGCCTATGTCTACAGGGTGAGCCATTGAACGCCGACACATGGATCCCCGCAGCGTCAACCGTGAAGGGGGGCATCGACTGACAAAGGCGTTCCCGCAATCACTGGAGCTAATCCGTTCCATAGTATAGCGCGTAGTTCATGTCATCATAGCACCTTGAAAATGCAAGAGGAGATGCAGCGCCAACAATATGACTGAAGAAAAAGCCATGCCGTCTGTACAAGCACTTGTTATAAGAGGATGTTTGGTTCCGGCAAGGAAAAGTTTCCAAATCAGGCAAAAAAGCAAAAGCAAAAACATACAACAGCCGGTGTTCGCTGGTGGTCACCCACCCAACTACTAATCTGCCTCTCATTGGCTTGACTCTGGGAGAGCGGACGGGATCCCGTATTTTCCAATAGATATGGTCGTATGTGCTCAACTGAACAGCACAGATACTTTATAAAGAAATGCTACAAACAATAAATAACAAAAAAAGGCAAAAAAAAACATACAACAGCCGGTGTTCGCCAGTGGTCACCCACCTGACTACTAATCTGCCTCTCATTGGCTTGACTCTGGGAGAGCAGACGGGATCCCGTATTCTCCAATGGATATGGTCGTATGTATTTGAACGCAGTCCTAGTGGGCTTCTTATACCTAGTCTTCGTGAGCTATAAACAAGCGTAAAAGGTGGAACTAGACCCTTTGTTGACGCTTCAAGATTCACCCCAAACTCTCTCTAGCAGAGCACGAGGTTTAATATCATACTAAGTAGATAAATACATATTCAAGCTATAAATCAAATTTCAAATACAAAGTTCCATCTTGCCCTGATATTTCCCCTTAGTGTAGAGGCTTAGACTTTTGCTCCACCACGAGGTCTTTATTCAAGGCTCAGGCATAATGTTAATAATAGAGTGGCAGCTGACATTAAATATGATGGGTGCAATGCTGAAAATGCTTGCCGATATTTACTTTTGTTTTTGGCAGCACACAATGGCTCTTTTTCCCCTCCCCCGCGAATTCCTATAGAATCCTAGACCTTGTGGAACAAAGAGCTGCTGAGAAGGCTTCTCAATCCCTAATTTGGCATATCATCAGGTTCGTTCATCCTTTCCTAAGCTTTCCCTTGTATCATTTTCCAACGTCTATCATTTCGTGTCCAGGATCAATATGCATACTTATTGCACTTCTCCTGAACATGATCCATATATTCCATGAATGCATCAGTGCCGTAAGTTGTGTGTCTCAAAAAGAAAACGACGGATTTGGCCTGCCTTTATATATCCATCATTTGCGCAATTTGGTGGCTTCGCTCTCTCGTTTTATCCTAGTTTATACAAAATACATTAATCCAGAGTATTCGATCGCTATGTGAATTACGGAGATTCATGAGAGCCTGGTATACGTTTTGAGTGATTCCTTTAGCTTTCCCATCTACATATCTACATCGATGCTCTTCGGATATTTCCAGTGCTCCATGTGTAGTGCAAAGCTTCATATTGTATGAGATCATCGAAAAGGTTGCAGGTAAGCTTGTCTCAACCAGCGTGATGAAGTCGTGGAAGCCGGAACGAGGTTTTGGCATGGTCAAGATTTTATATTGGTAATTATACATAACCATCTCATGATAAATGATCCTATACAAGCAATTAAAGGGCAATTGAAAATAGAGGACAAGAAGTATATAAGAATTATGCAAGATACAAGTAGCATGCCTTCAGTTCAACCTAGTGGAGAGCTAAGCGCTACGCGGGTAGCCAACGTAGATCGATGCACACGACACTACCACGCAAAGCTATGCTGGATGCAAATGATACTGTTTACTCAGCTCATGTGGTCTCTACCAACCATATAGCTGAGAGAATGGCGAGGACTTGAAGCTATTGTATCATGATATCGCAACAGACAACGTCAATCATGATAGTACTTTGGTAGGTACAGGAAAACATTAGACTGGGCACATGTGCCTAGTACTTTGCTGCTTAGTGCAAAACACATGTATATGAAGATAAAATGGTACCCGGGAGGACGTTTAGTGCCCCAAAAGTTGTTATTGTAAAGTTCACGATAAGAGTGTAAGGCAGCTATTAGTTTAGGAACGTCTCACCGTCAGTGACGAGGATGGGGAAGCAAGGGTGGTTGCGGTATAATAACGTTAATTTTCATTATACAACGAGATTCAGCTAATCCCAGAGTTTCTGGCTTGAATTCCACCCTCACGATACTTTGGTGGTTATGTAAAAGGTAATATCTACTCAGCTAATGATTAACTTCAGTATTGATGGCTCAATGGAATCATCCATCCTATTAATAAATCCAGCCTTTAGCCACGGAAAATTACCCTCTCAAACGCTCAAATATGCCTTAAGGTTATGACTTTGGTCGCAATAGTATTTGGAGAAGATTTTCGCTTACTTCTATATTTTACTTTCCTTCTAACTATGTTCAAGACAGCCCTTTCGTGCTACTCTTGTGATTACTATCCACGAATGCCATATAAAGATGGCTTTCTGCATCGCTGCGAATTTTATCCAAAATGCAATCACTACGCGTCTCTAATCTAATTTACACATCGTGTATACCATTTCGCAGTACTAAAAGGCACAGCGGATATCGATGCATGTACCTATCGACTTCTAGAATAATATCTTGCTTTTCACATTCTAAAGCACCTACACCGGGGTTTAATTTCTTTAACACACGACTTCACCAAATACCACTCAAAACAATACATCGACTATTTCCAATATGATGACTCCAATGGTTCCACTACTAGCAGCCGGTTTGATGCTATGTTTACAAGACCCTAGTTGTTTCATCCGTTCTGCCATATTATTTTGGAGCCTTATTCAACATCCGATAGCTTCTCTCTTGACATCAGCTATTGACGGGAAACCCTGGATCCTCCATCTAAGACATCGACAACCATTGGAAAATATATAAATATGACAAGAGTAACATTGTTCTTTTGGTGGTTGCCGTGTGTGAGCACGTATATCGCCTTCGTTAACAGGGTTCTAGGCATTGTGCCAGACCTAGAGGCGGCGATTCTCTGCTCTGTTCCCCTTGCTGTGCCCCATGAATTGTACCATAGTAGGCATTTGGTTACGATGGTCTTCTTGTTGTATTGGAAAGAAGTTTGCGTTCGAGCCCATTTGTGGCTCAAGGATGGGCTTCATGGGGTCTTTTACGGCTTTTTCATGTAAGAACATATTCTTTGCTGACAATTTCCATTTTGACAGGTCAATTGGCATCCGTATCGTTGCTACACATATCGCTGCATCTATCTGCGGCAGGAGATACAGGAAATTCAAGAAGACAGAGGGGCAGGAAGAGTTGGAGGATATGTTGGATATGCAAGAGCAGGAGAAGAGGAAGAGGCAAGAGAATTAGGAGATGATCGAGATGGAGTAGACGATGGAGATGAAGAAGGTCCAAGGGACAAGGGAGGCCAAGCAGAAGCAAAAGACGCAAGAGACGACATGACAGTGGGACAAAAAAGAGGCAAAAAAGACAAAAAAGAAGAAAAAAAACATACAACAGCCGGTGTTCGCCAGTGGTCACCCACCTGACTACTAATCTGCCTCTTATTGGCTTGACTCTGGGAGAGCGGACGGGATCCCGTATTCTCCAATAGATATGGTCGTATGTGCTTGACTAACAGCATAGACACTTTATAAAGAAATACTCCAAATAATACTAAGTCTATTAGAATTAGAAAAAAAAACATACAACAGCCGGTGTTCGCTGGTGGTCACCCACCCAACTACTAATCTGCCGGTTAGTGGCTTGTCTATGGGGGAGCAGACGGGACCCCGAATTTTCCACTACCTATGGTCGTATGTACTTGATTGGCAATTCCAATAGCTTATATCTTCATGAGCTTGATGTACAATGCCATACCGCCATACCAAAAAAAACCACTTCGCGCTTTGCCCACCACAACTTCATGGCTGGCGCATGCGATCAAAGCAAACAGATTCAACCCCATCTCGCTGTTGGCAACCATGTCATCGCTTTGACTGAAATATTCAATCTCCATGGTAAAAGGGAAAATATTAAACCCAGATTCTCCTCCTGGAAATGATTTAAGTCGAAGAAATGGTGCAGTCAAAGGAGCTCGAGCTCTTAGGCGAAACCGAGCTTGAGGCTAAAGCCCCTCCTGGAGGACGCTTCCCTGTTGGTTGTCCGACCCTTGATTTGGTAGCAACATGGGATCAAGATGATAGAAACTTGCTTGTGTATCGGCCGCCGAACCAAATCGTCTCCAAGATCCATCAGGTTGCTTTGCCTGGAGAGAAAGCGCCTGAAGTGCGCGCAGTGACGTGGAGGCCTGATGGTGAGTATGATTGCCCCAAATATTGATGCCTGCCTGGTATTCTGATACTCGCCTTTACCATGTTTCGTATGATCAATCTTCTTTTTTCATGTGCAATGCTAAAATATAAATTGGATAATCTATAGGTCAATTTCTCTCATTGGGGTGGAGTGATGGCTTTGTGCGATTGATGGGCCTGGAGAACAGCAAGGCTGCTCATCACATACTTGTTTGTGACAAGACTAAAGCCAACATCACTCACATTGGCTGGTCAACTGCCATCATTGCAAGCAAGGCAAATAGCTCAAGCTCAATCCCCAGCAGCATAGGAGATGAAATCACCAAAGGATGGACCGAGCCGGGAGGCAAGACGCCCCTTGACCTGCCTCTAGAGCTTACCTTTTTAGAAGTTGAGACGGCTCTACCCAAGATCAGCCCCTTGCCGTCGAGTAGTGCCGGCGCAGGGTAAGTCTCTCGAGTTTCGGCCTCCCCTTTTCTTCTTTTTCCTTTCCTTTTCTCTTCTTTCTCATAACAAGAATATATATATATATATCCTGACATGTAAGCAAACCTTTAGCGAAGATGCAACCGTTTTCACACTCCGCAGCGGCATCGACTTTCTTTTCCAGACTCCCAAGCGGGATACCTATGACCAAGTCAATGTGATGATCGTGGGAACCAGCGATGGTAAGCTGCAACTAAGCATCTACGACTCTTTCCTCATAGGCACATTCCCACGACCGACACTGGATTCTTCAGCTTCCACTTCCACTTCTGCGCAATCCTCTGCGATACACATGATACATCATACGTCTCATCCACAGGCATCAACACATTCTCTCATCTACGCAGAAAAGCAAAATGAACCAGAGGAACTTCATCTTGTCCCCATGGACCTGCCATTCCTAGCATTCTCGCCCATCAACTTGTCTCTCTTATCCTCCAAACTCACCACTTTACAAGCATTACTGCGGTACTTGAAACAGATCTCGCTTCACATGCAAGTCGAATGGAAAAATGCAAGAGAGCTTCCAGCTCGTTTCCTCCGCAGCGTTCAGGGAGACTTGGAAGAGATGAAGAGCGGACCCAGAGAAATCGTCTCTGCCCTATTTCACACTGCTGTAACAGGCCACGCCTATGGTCCCGTCAAAGAATGGCTTGTCGACAGCCTAGCCGAACGAGTACGCAAACACTTTTGTTTCTCATTTATTCCTTTCTCCCCAAAACACAACTAACAGAACAAATCTAGGGCCACAAGCGCTGGGACAAGGCCGTCGTATCCGGTCTCGAGGGCCTCCGCAGCCTCGTCCACCAACAATTTCTCCCAGCCCTCGAGCGCTGCTCCATCATCCTCAGTCGTCTCCGTGGCCTAGCCCGCTTCTATAACGATCGCGAAGATATTGGGCTGTCCATCTCTCACCTCAACCGCGTCCTCGACATCATCAGCTGTCTCACTTTAGTCGGACACAAAATCCTCATCCACACAATGGACGAGCTACAACACTTTACCGCCTTCTCAGTTTGGCTCCGCTTCCAAATCGATCAACTAGGCGGACCCAGCACTGCAAACGAAGAACTCACCGACAAAGAAGCCATGATGGATCACGCAAAAGTGCTCACCTACATTGAGCGCTACCTAACAAATAGCCCACTCGACATCTTCCTCAACGAAATCGCTAATGAAGACTACACGTCCGACTGGAACTTTATAGAAGACGGCCCGATACTCCTCGACCTCCTAGACAAGCAGCTGAAGAAACACGAAGCTGGCCAGCCTTGTATGAAGGCTCTCCCACACGTTGACTTTCTCGTCAACTACACCACCACATGGTGCAATAAAATATTCACCAGCATCGCCGAAGCAAAAAGGCGCAGCGTCCGCTTCGGCCAGCCTGTCAAATTGTCCATTGGAAGGCCAATCACCAAGATGGACATAAAAATGTGCAGCTTCAACAAGAGAAGTGGAACCATCTTCACAGCACTTTCATCGCAGCAGGAACCAAATAAAGTGCACCTTTTCCGAATGAACATGACAACTATAAACGGCATTAGCGCTAATCAACCAGTTACTTCTTGCGTCATCAATCTCGCTCCTCGATCGCTTGTTGATATGAAGTTTCTTAACGACCAAACCCTTATACTCTTTTGCACGGATACTAGTATGTCGATTTCTCCCCCTCCCTCTCCTTCTTCCTGTTCTTCTTCAAAGTGCCATTTATTTACCAACCTTGTCAATCAAAAACAGATACTACTCCCATCATTCTCGCCGTCCCCATTCGAGGCGACTCCAGACTCTCATACACCCCTTACGATCCCACAACAGCAAATCAAGAATCTTCTTCAACACCAGCTGAGTCGTTTCCTCAGTACCATCTACCTGCCAACCACCATGCTCCTCGGCCCATCCGGATGGAGGTTTATGATAGGAGCGAAGTGAGAGGAGAGGTGCCTGCCCGGATTTGTCTTTTAGGAAGCAACCGTACAACTTGGCGGACGTATAGAATTCCTTCTAATGACTAGATTTACATTTCTATTTTTGGAGGGTCATTATTATGTGAGCATACGTGTGAACACAGTGGAAAGAATAGTAGCAGTAGAGAGCCTTAAAACCATAAACCAAGAATATGAATAGATGATTACAATACTGAGCTAAGAATCATCTACCGCGATACTATTTACCAAGTCCCTGCCTCAAAATACAAACTTTCAACCCAGAAAAGGGGAAAGAAAAAAAAAAAAAAAAAAAAAGAAAAAAAAAAAAGAACAAAACGCCTAATTGCCCCCCGGGGGTTGTCATCATTTCTTCGGCTTCGTAATGTCAAAAAACTCTGTCAGCCCTTCTACCACTGCCTCAACATTCATATTCACCAACGGCATCCTATCATATGAATCATCCGTCATAATTGCCACCAACGCAAGATACCGATCGACTTCGCGCAACATGATTGGCTTATGACTATCGTGCAGGACGAGGCAGCTTTCCGCCGTCGAACAACCCACTTGATCCTCTAGCTTTGCGTTCCACGGCTCACCCTCGAGACGCTTGCGGCCGTCGTCGCTGCGCTGCCACGTCCCGTAAATATCCGTTATATCAATTATGACATCTATATAGTCGCTGCAGATCTCGTAGCTGGCCATATCGGCTGTCGCAGTATCGGTAGCAATGTAAATCTTGGAGAGCACGTCAAAAAGATAGGCCTTTTCGAAGCGGCATGTTCGGCAAAGATTTGTAAGCATTGACTCAAGTGTTCCTAGTCGGGGGATAAGTTTCTGAATGACCTTGCTAAAGGCCTCGAAGATGGAATGGTTATAGATTGAAGTGAGATGGAAAGTAACTGGAGCATTTTCGAAGCCGTGGTCAGATAGCTCATCTTGAATACGAATGGTAATGTCTCGTTGAATATCTAGCTTATAATCATCTGACAGGCCATCTACTTTGTGAATAAAGACTTCGATGTTGATATTAGGATACGCGCGTTGAAGAGAAAGAATGGTGGTGTTGAGGCGGGCGACAGCCTCGAGGTAGTCGTCTTGGGCATCAATGACCCAGATCAGGGCGCCAATTTCACCAAAGATGGCCTCCATGTCGAAGCTAGGATTATCGAATATATCTATCTGACCAGGGAAATCCCAGACTTGAAAGTCCATGAAGGATCTTTTTTTTTTTTGACCATATGTTAGCTCAGAGAATCTAACCTTAGAACCACACAGGCACCAAGGGATAGCAAACAGAAATGAGAAGCACGTACGCCATGGTATCCTTTTGTATTCGTGCGGTTGATTCAAGAAACAGCGTCTCATTCGGCGCAAGCTTGTGGAAAACCACGCTAGAAATGGACGATTTTCCACTCCTAATACAACATCGTTAATAAAGTCATCGTCTTGGTTGCGCAACCTGGTCGACCTTACCGTCTTTGACCCATCAACAATAAACGCGGTTTCCCCTTCTCTGATGCGCCAGCCGCTGCATCAGCAGGTTTCAGCGCACCCTTTTTTATCGTACCTCGATTGCTCTGCTCATAAAGACGTTGAAGTTTTAGCCTAGCTGGACTCATAACACCAGAATGAACGGGAGAACGACTGAGTGCATCAAGCTCAGCAAACTGCTTGTCTGCTGGCGAGCCGTAGATGGGAGGGCTGAGAGACATTGTGGATTCGCTCGGGTCTCGCTCGTCTGATATTGGAACACGTTTTCGGCAACAGTTCGCTCAATACACTTGCAGCATCAAGCTCTGCTTTCCAACTTCACGCTTGTGAAATTGTTTAATTTCTTTTATGCCAGTTCATGTCATGTCATGCGGGATAAAAAAAACCCCCCATCAGAAAGGTTTCCTTCTCTGCAGCAACCGGCTGACTGATGGCAACGACACTCCAACTAAGCTCTCACAAAGGAGCATATAATATGCACTCTACCTCACCGGTCTTGCTTTTGCGCAGCCGTGGCTTACCCAAGCGCACGTACAGGACACGCCACCAAGTCACCGTAGCCTGCACCTGGAGCCTGGTCACTGGAAAGAAAAGCCAAAGCCTCGTTCTCTTCCCGACTACAACACAGCTCAGAGTAGCTCAGTAGAGGTACAATCAGGCATCAAAGTGACACGAGCTCTCTCCTCTTCCGTCACATGTGCTACTCTGATTCTTCATTTTTTTTTATTTTTTTTTGGGCATGCTTCCATGCTGGGCCTCCTACTGCCGATGACCCTGCCCAACTCGCCAGCTCACCGGCAGCCCAAGCGAGTCAAGCTAGAACCATGTTCCCTGGTGCCCACTCGAGCAGCCTGCATGCAATGTCTCTCGTTGTCATCGTCATCATCATCAAAGAGGAACAAGAATCGGTCACGAGCCAAGGGGATGAGAGTTAAGTTTGATTGCTCGCTCTCCTCCCCCCTTCCCAGCTGAAAATGAAACCAGGCACTCACAAGTTAAAAGAGAGAGAGAGAGAGAGAGAAACATAAGAGGCAAATGGGAAAGCCATGGCAAGACAAGGTAAACCCAGACAGAAATTGTGGCCCGCCATCAGAAAGAAACACCAATGAGGGTGACACACAGAACTATTGTGAGCTCACTGGAGCAATGCCCTGTTCTGCCCTTTTTGGGTATGACAAAGGCGCTTATCGAGACACACGAAGCCAGACCAGGCCAGGCCAAGGACACAAATCCCTCGCAAAGATGGCTGAGAAACGTATAAAAGCATCACGAGCGAATAGATGAAGAGAGAAATAGGGAACCACCAATCTCACCTCCATAGCAGTGTGATGAAGCCCAAAAAGAACGATCGAGCCAATCGACTTTTGCCCGCGGATAAGAAGCTGGCTAATGCAGTCGCCCAACCAGCAAGAGAGTAGAAGAGGAGAAATTAAACAAAATAAAATAAAAATAAAAATAAAAATAAAATATTCGCCATTCACTGCCTTCGCGTTATCGTCGCGTCTCTTCTCGTCTCGGCCTCGGGGGGGGTGTGTAAAGAGATTCGCAGGGGCGGGCCTTTGAGTGGTTACAATTGCATTGATTGAGGATGATTGACGGATCGACATGCAACGGGGATTGATTCCGGCGAGCAGTACTTTGTACTTTGTACTTGCGAGTAGGTAAGCAGCGGGAGGGAGGCTGAAGATAATGTTTTTAGTGGCTGACTGGAGCGTCCCGTGGCTGCTATCAGGTGCTGAGTTTGCTCACTGTAACAGCACAGTAGCAGGACAGAATTGGTCACTACAGAGCGCTGTGGTGGCCGTTTTCTAGGTGCGGCTGCGTGCTAAAAAGCGCAGCTAGCCGCTGTACAGGGCCTAGTGCATTAGATGCTCCAATACGGAGTTCTCCGTCTGAAATAAAAGGAGGCATTCAATAAAAGCTATATTTTCAGCCTCAAGAGCTAGATTGATTATATTACACAAGCATAGACATAGTAAGGCTACGTTATTGTTCCTCTCTTGTTTGATGGCTTGAAATTTTCACACTGTTAAATTATACACGGCACATGGTACATGTACATATGGACTGGCATATGGTAGTCTCTATCTCAACTGCTCATCACTGTCTTCAAGGTAACAACATGGCCAGAGAACTAACTGTCTTTGCATTGCTTGATTCTTATTAGATAATAGATACATTTAATATCTCCCATCTTCATCTCGCCTCTCGGTTCATATCTATATATCTACTTCAGCTTTCACTGTACCGTCCAAAGAGCGGATATAGAACAAGCTCTCTCTCTCTCTCTCTCTCTCTCTCTCTCTCTTTTCTCTTTGTATATTGTAATCAGTAATGTACTCTCCAAGACTCTCAGTCGAACTGGACTGAATCTGTCCGAAGACATAGATAGTTTCTCCGCAATGCATCCAAACGCCATTCCATGCAGTTTCCATCACGCTTCTCCCTTATCCACAACCTCAATATCCCA
This sequence comes from Trichoderma oligosporum, assembly GCA_015266385.1. Lineage (NCBI taxonomy): Eukaryota > Fungi > Ascomycota > Sordariomycetes > Hypocreales > Hypocreaceae > Trichoderma > Trichoderma oligosporum. Next base: position 25,759 of record JACBYL010000267.1, on the reverse strand, counting down.
AGGGATCAAGCGTGCGTAATTGCCATCAAAGACAAGTTGCCCAATCATAAGCAACGCCCCCAACCCCGATCGAATAATACAATACGCTCATATCGCTACACAAATGTCTTCTGCACTCTAATCTTTGGTGATGTAAGACCAGTCTCTGCTTTTCGCTTTCCAAGCACCGGCTCTGGTGTTCGCCGTGATAGGCCTGGCGTTGACTCTCGGTCTCTCGTTGCCTCAGTACGGCATGAAGCATGATATGCTCGAGTGCCCACCAATATCGTATCAAGCCATACCCATTCTTGCACGGTATCGAGCCACTTATTCTCGAATCTCTCCTGACAGATTGGGCACACATTGTTGATCCCGCTGCTTGGATCTGGCACAGGAATGTATTTTGGTCCTTCTAAATCCTTAGATGCTTGAGCTAATTCCTCCTTGGACGATACATCATGCACCGCATCAACCGCTTCTCGAGCCTTGAGCCAGTCCTAAACACCAAGTTAGAGTGTACCCATCTATCGATAACGTTTTTAGGGGCGCAAAAGACTTACCTGCTGGTCAACATACCAACTCCTATGAGTGCCTCGCTTCTCTGCCTCCGTGCTCCGTTGGTGGACTTTGAAATGCCAGTCCATGTGAGCCGTCTTCTTCCTTCTCCCCTCTGCATCAGTCTTGAACCTTCGGCCACACTGCGTACAGGGAGGTCCTAGGTCATCATATAGCGCGGCAACAGCCTCTGGGCGAAAACTTTCACAATACTCGTCAGTAAGTTGCGTCCCCTTGATTTCAAGAGAGAAGATGCAGCTTGCATTAACAAAGAGAAAACTTACTGTTGCTTTATAGCAGCTGTATCCAATCCAGCAGCATTATTCAAACCGTCTGTACTAGATCGGCCAGGATCTGGTCTATGGGCAGCTAACAGGCTAGCAATGCTCGCAGACAGACCTGCGGGTAGCATAGGGGGTGGCGGCGGAGCAACCGCAACTTGTTTTGGAACTGGAACATTCGTAGGCGTGGCAGATGGGAGCATTCCTGCAGCACGAAGCTGGTCTAACAAGGACAAAGCACTTGAGACCGGGGCTGCGGTTGGTAGTGCTGAGGACAACGGTACCACCGTTGTATTGGGTAGGTCGCTATGGTTCATCTGTGGTGACCGTATAGGAACATTACCAAACGGAGGCTTAGGTGTTGTATTCTGAGAACTCGGTGTATTCTGAGAATTCGCAGACTGCATACCTAACAAGGCCGCCATCGCCCCTTTCCCCAACAATGAATCAAGGGTCACCGGCGCGGCAGGCTGGGCCGCCGGCACAGGTGACGGAGTTACAGAGGTAGAAGGAAGATGCATAGGAAGCGCCGGAGGCGGCACTGTCACTGATGCTGGAACAGGGGTAGATGTAGCAGAGTTACGGGCCAGAGGGGCCCTTATTGTCACGGCAGCAAGTTCTGTTACTTTGTTTTTAATGAGCTCAAGCTGTTCTGGTGGCAGATTCGTGTGCTGTATAACGCCCTGGAGTTCCAAAAGAGCCTTTACTCTGGCCTGGACACCACTATCATGTGGATTCTGTGAGAACTCGGCCCTCATTGCAGCAACCAGGTTTTGAATGTCACTGCTCAAAGTCTCTACGCTTATTCCAGACGGCAGAGGCAAACCTGAGCCGTATGATCCTAGCCCCACTGGCTGGAAGGAGACTGGGGTCGAATTATACGAGGCCGTGGTGGACGGTGGATAAGGGGCAGCCTATACGCGGATAAGTTAGACAACTTTGTTTACATTTATATAAATAAAAATAAGAGAGAGAGAGAGAGAGAGAACTAACCTGCTGCCCAGGATGCTGCACATGGCTGGGCACTGGCTCGCCGAGATGCCCTCCATTAGAAAAGGGATGAGGCTGAGGTGGAAAGCTTCCAGCCGGACCAGGATACCCACGCATTCCCGGTGGCGTCGGTGTATTTCGATGAGGAAACATTGCTGATCGTGGTCTACCAGGTATGGCACTCTGAGCTTGCTGGGGCATGCTAGCCGCTCTAGCTTTCATTAAAGCATTCTCAATTGGTCGTACTAGCTCATGTGAAAAGACTGGTCGCGTGTCCATTGACCCAGGAACGGGGTCCTTCCATGTTTTGAGCATCTCTTCCATCTTTCTTCGAACCCCATGGTCAACCACTGCGTACGATTCCATGAATGTTTTGAACAGACTTCGGCCGAAATATAGCGTGTAGGGAGTGCCAACGTTCTTGACAATCGAATCCATCACATAGAGGGCAGGCAGTTTCTTGTTCGGCGGTGCCTAATGCGGTATTATAAGCATATGAATCCAACAGATTTAAGAAGAGGGGGAAGAAAGGCACCAGGCCGCGTAAAGAGTTTAGAGAAAATTCGATTATCAAATAAACATAAGAACTAAAGGAAGCAATATATCCTCCTACCTTTAGTATGTGCTGCTGCAGAACCTCCGCAATAGCCAAAGCATGTTCCGTATTTTCTCTGGCAATCACTGTCAAGTTGCTGATCTCAAAGCGCATATTAGAAGAGAGATCCTCTAAGGCAAGACGATAATCCTCCGCCACCTCAGCACCGTCAGACATTTTGAGCTCTTTTTGTCGAAAATTCAAATAATATTTTTTTAAGGTGCGAACAAGATGTCGGTCAGACGAGATCAGAATAAGAGGACAGGCAGTAATGATGTCTGCGCAAATGCCTCATAAACAAAAGACAAGATAAAGAAAATACTGCCGCTGCCTTGAACAACAGGAGAAGAAGAAAAAAGCTATAAATGAATCCGTATGGGCAACGAGACGATCAGACACAGTAACCACAAGTTCAGGAAGAGGCGAAGTTTATTCCAAGAGATACTTTTTCCTGGCCTTCGCCGTCCTCAATCAACTCTAACCCAACCCCAAACTAATGTATTGAACCTTTGTAAAGCCCTCTCAAAGTTCTCCTTTGACGCCACCGAGTTCACGCAGCCAAGATTTCAAACACTATATCCGCGGGCACACCTACGCTAGAATGACCGCCCGTGTTCGGTTCCGCGTTTGTTGAACTATCGTGACAATAGCTACTTCCAATGGTCGAATCGATGTCGCGTTGCTGTGGCAAAGGGGATGTTCCGAAAGGACAAAGCCGCAACTAAAGCAGAAACGCAGAGGCAACAAGAAGACAAATTGCCTGCCAGTCTAGAGAAGATTGACAATCTTATTCCGTAGTCTGGCCCCCTTCCACAGAAAAAAAGCCCACGCCACTGGAGTGAGCCGTTTTGAGGTCACCAAAACTATGGATAGAATAAAACAGAGACAAAGGCTGAATGGGCAGTAGAGAGTTCTTGAGAAGCTACGGAGTAGAATGGTAATCTAAGATCACGTGACGTATCTATCAATTGCCGCACAGACCATCAAGGTTCAATATTAGGTAAGCAAGCAAGGTAAGCAAGGTAAGCAAGCTTGCATGCTCTCTCTCAGCCAAATAGCCAAGCTACAACTAATCTCCATGCACACCAAGAGTCAAGTACTGAGAGAATTGGTCGAAATCAGAGGTACCCATGAACATGTGAATATAAGATATTTGTTCGTAAAATAGCGGTGCTCTTCTACTACAATCTCCGAGTATTGTGTGTCTCCATACTCTGTTTATTGCTGTCTCACGCACATTCTACGATCACGTGTCAACGCATACCCCTGCCTAGCATGATCCCGATTAAAAGGTGAGAATACCCCATCTAGATTGACAAATCGCGTTACTTATCGAATGTCAAATCCTATTGAGAATATTGCTAGAGCAGTCTAGATAATTACACCTTACAAAGAAATCAGAAAAAAAAAAAGGCAATGTCCTGCCCTCTTTGGGGTATCCCATTATGTTGAATCCACACCTTTTCCTCCAACGCCACGCCCTTCATATCCATCCATGCCGTTTGTTTGCCTTTGTTGGCCCAGCGTGAATTTTCAACCTTTTTGTACCCAATCAGAATCGTGACATGTTAGCCTCGGAGTATCGGCTGCTGCGACTGCTGCGGCTATTCATTGGGTGCAAGGCCGTGTCTGGACGCTTCAGCCCTGGAATAATAGGGCTGTCATTCTGGGCCTCGATATCATGACTATGGTGGTTGATATAAGGTACGCTTATGCTAATCGCGGGCCGACCAGTGTTGTATTCCTCTTTCTCTTTCTTCCAGAACATGGACGCAAACTTGCTCCTAGTCTTTTCATTTCTAACAGAGGATGACCTGCTACTACCAGCATGGTCAAGGTATTCGCGCTGAGACTGCGCCAGCGAGCCGTTTGCACGAATGTCGCGGGACGTGATGCCATCCTTTCTATCACACCAGATGAAAGAGCAAACAACGTTGAGAAAGCCAAAGATGAAGGCGAGGATACCTGCAGCCAGCACCAACGATGAAAAGGCAGGGGTCAATTTTGAGTCGTGATTAAGCACTCCTAAGATGTTGCAGCCGATGATGATCATGCCCAGCCCCAGCCAGCTAAGTCCGTGGTGGTCGGACAAGACAGGCCACATGCGACGCAGGTAGATCTTGATGAATTGTGCAAACGCAAGTTCCGAAACCACAAGCAGTGAACAAAAGACGGATATGAAAAAGAGTGTAAAGCACTCAAAGATGAAGTATGGTTTGTTCTTTTCGACGTTGATGATCAGAATCCAGCAGGCGGCTCCAGCTGTCAAAAGCGTAATGACGGTAGCGACTCGAAGGGCCTGAAGAACAACCAATCCAGCGCCTCGAAGTGCGGGCGATTTCATGAAGCCAGCCATGATATGAGATAGAATGGAATAAAACGCTCGTGAAAATACAGAGTACTGTAGAAAGAATGCCTAAAGATATGATATATATTAGCTTTGAGATGTCGGCCATCTTGTCAGAAGCACTCACTATCAGCAGGCGTTAAGAGAAGAACTGCTCATCAGTGAATGTATGAGTAATGCTATTTATCAAGCAGGGCAATTCATTCGGCTCGTGTAAATCTTGACGATAGAAATAAGCTTTGTTGAAGTAGAGAATAACGAGGGAACCAGCCCAACAGCGTTGCAGAAAATGAGATGTATGAAGATGTTGAAGGAGTAGCAGGTAGAGTAGAAGGAAAGAAAGTAAAGATTGGTAATGCGACAAGGAACGACTGGTAATTATTTTCAATATCACTTCGCAAACACCATTGTTAGAGACGACAATAGGAAAAAGAAAGAAACAATAGAAGGCAAAAATAAGAGAGGGAGAAACGCTGAGAGAAAGGTGTGGGCAATCTGAGAAGAGGCATAGACAGTTCTTTAATAATAAAGCTGCACACCCAATCGATCCCGTCACAGTATCACTGCTTGCCGCCTTCATGGGAACAAAAAACAAGAGATCAAGCCTCCTGCCGCTGAAACAAAGCGCCGCTAAAGAAAGCAACGCTCCCCCAAGGTGCATGAGATGCATCCAACATCATGGGGAAACACGCAGCAAACACCCGAACTTGTTACTCTGGTTCGGAGCTTAGGCCAGCACCAGCCGGTCTCCAGATCATTCTCCTAGGCCAATCATTCCCACGGGATCATTTTGAACAAGCCAAGGGCCAAAAAAAATTGGCACAGCCAGTTAACCGCGCTGAGGGCACTTTGTGTCATAAGCAATCCGGCCTTCATGTATGGCCGCGTTTGCGCGAGAATCGAAAACACTGATGAAGTCAAAAGCTCCTGATCCAAGCCGCCATACCACTTATCATGAAAGTTCCGCCAAGGAAAAAGGATAGTGGCATCAGCTCATGATGAGATGTTACTTCGTTTGACCAAAGCCAATGAACCTACAGCGGCAAGTGGCCTAGAAACGAGCCCATTAGTTATATGCCTTTTGGTTTGATCTCAAGGCCAGGGTTGTGAGGTGGATTGATTGGCTGTGAATGCGCGTGTAAGTGTTTCAGCACATGTTCATAGCCTGTACTCCGTACCTTATGCTATTTTCAGGTACATGTACCTCTGTACCAGCTGTTATCCCAATAAGAAGGCGCCTATTTATAGCCCCAACTACTGAAGGGCTTCTATCACGTGCATTCCATCTGGAGAACAAGAGATGCATAAAAACAAGCCTTTATTCCGCTATTTTTTTTTTCTTCTAGGTCAGAAGCCGCAGATTCAATGTTTCTTAAGCGTCACATTGTGTTTATGCTCAGAGTACTCCGTAGTCTCTGATATTTCCGACATTTCCGACACTGTGCCTGTGTTGTTGGTCCCAAGAATTCAACAACTAGGATACTACCAAGTCGGTAGTGTCTCTCATCGATCTGCCGGCATGGACAACCAACAATTCATCAGCTCCTGGAATAACTATAAAATCAGCTTCATATCAAACTTTATAACCTCCATTCGCTATTTACGGCTTTGGTAAAGTGCCTTAAGTTGATCACCATTGTTTACAATCACCCATCTACTGCTAAGTAAGGTACTGCTAAGTAAGATACTGCAACACATGTCTTCATTCGGACATCATCGGTGATGGCTCAATCAATGTACGTGTACCTTAACCGCCGAGCCTCATTTCGATCACCTAGGTCATGAATATTCATTTGCAGCGCCTACGTGTCGAATCTGAAAATCCCTGCATACCTCAACTTCAATGATTCTGACCAAAATAGTATCGTCAGTCATGAAGGGAGACGCGACACGCTGCCAAGGGTGTCAAGATGGAAGTACCTTTTAGTAGTCTAAAGTATGACAAGTTACATCTAAACCATTCTATTAGCGGCATCATGGAATGGTGCTTACCGGCCCTAGTAAGTAATTGGAGCCACGGCTTTCTCCGATTGGCTCTCGCTGTTGCCTCCAGTGTACACGTAGATGTTCAACGCGAGCGAAGCTTCTTCTCCTTCTCCCATCTTCATCTGTAAAATCCTGTACGTGAGGCGGTAGCCCCGACGCCATCATGACCCGTGGAAATCAGCGTGAGCTGGCGCGTGCCAAAAACCAAAAGAACAATTCCAAAGCAGTAAGTTAAAATTGTCTATGAGCTACGCTTCAACAATTACAATAGAAAAGATTATTCTCTGATTGTCGTCATATTTATAGAAAGGCGGTAGTGGCTTAGACGGCTACCAACAGGCAAAAAAAACCTTGACCGATGCCGAGAAGATGCGGCAAAAGCAAGCTGAAGGTCCGGAAGCATTTGAACTTTTCTTGTCAACATACTCTTCAAGTCAATAAACTAACCAAGATCATTTCTACCGACAGCCGATAAGAAGAAAGCAGAAAAAGAAGAACAGGATTTAAAGGAGAAGAGAGAAGCAAAAATGAAACTCAAGTAAGGTTACAAAAGATGGTTAAAACATGGATACATGTATGAAATATCCCACTGGTGCGACAAAACATGGTATGGCGAAATTGGGCGCTCCTTGACAGTTTTCAACACGGCGCAACTTTGGGATGATCTACATAAAGAGGAGGGAATGGCTTTAGTAAGCCATAGGCACACAGCGGAATTAATATTTTGTAGCGTTACTGCTATAGCTTTACCAGCTTAAATGCATTTCATGCTTCCTATTTCGTTTCTATAATTCGTTTCTTGTGATAGCTCGTGGCTCAATATTGCTCTCCAGATTCGGTTTCAGTTTATGTATATCTATTCCTCTTGTAGCGTTTGGCGAACCGAGATGGAAAATAAAGCCATTAATTACCGCATCTATTCTCCTTTATCGGACTATCGGTAACACCTCGAAGTCGTATCATAAGGAGAGATCCCCCGAAATATTCTCAAATGTCGCTGTAAAACGAGCCTTGCTTGTGTGCACCTGTATTGGCTTGGGTTCTCTCATCATTACAATAACGTGAATTGTCGCATGTCTCCCCAATTACTAAATTTAGGTTTTTGCAGGCCATTCTGCATACACAACACAGCCAGTCATTAAGGCAAGCTCATCGACAACTACGTAAAGGATTCTTTGATTTCTACCCCATTGCACTCGACGTGATTATATACAAGCAGGCCAGTAGGAGAATACTAAAAATTCAAGTTGTAAATTTTGCCTCTAGGGTAGGTAATCCGCTCATACTTGGGCTTTTTTAGTAAAAGGCACAGAGAATGGAGTATCGCAAGGTATTAAACTAGCAACGGAAAGACTAACCCTAACCGCTTACTGTGGGATGTAATAAGTCCTATATGTATCTCCTATATGTATCTCTTATTTAATGTAAATAAAGTCGCTATATCTAAAGCGAACTATAGCAAGTATATCTATTAGTCCTATTTATTATTATAGAAATCATGGTCTGTACTACCTACTTTAAATATACTTGGGGGCCTATTACTTATTGCATCCTACCTCATCGCTGAGAGGGTATTGCCCCACTCATAATCGATAAGATACGCAGCCTCGTTGACGCCACTTGGACTTTGTGTCATCTCAGCCTCGTCTCTCGTTGACCACCTGTCTCTTTCTTACACATGTTTTGAGAAGCGGTGCAGTTTCCAACATGGCAATCCCCTGGGATTCGTGAGTCTTGTTGTACAGAATGGCAAGTATTGTAAACATGCTAACAGTTATGTCTTAGCATCCGCTCCATCGTCCTCTTCTTTGGGCCTATTCTGCTTCCAAAAGCAATCTCCTACTATCGCAGCGTCCGATCGGCCCCTCGTCGACATGGCCTCTCCGTGCAGCCGGTTCCACCGACTATCCGCATAACAATCTTCATGCTTTCTTTATTTTCTTTTTTGCTTGTTGCGAAGACTCTGCCGGCATTCTCTCCTGAAAATCTGTTTGTCAAGACACAAAGCCGACTCCAGATTCCTGTTGACGTGTTGTTCAACCGCATCGGGGCTATACGACATAATAGTATCTTTACGACGTGGGATCACGCCTTGAGATCCAAATTTGTTAATTTGGAAAGCCGTCTTTTGTACTTTCAATACGGGCCAGAAGTTTTGGCTGACTGTTTATTCTGCAATGCTGATGAGCCAAAGAGTTACTTCTACTATGCACTCCCCTCCCTAGTATGGCCGCATATTGCCAACTTGGTTGCCCTCGCTATAGTTACAAGTCCCTCATTAACAGGGAAATATGGATCGCAGTGGCGAACACTAGCAACTATCGCTTCTGGAATTCTTGGTGCCTTGGAGCTGTATTTTGTTAGCTCCTATAACCATCAAGCCAATGCGCGGGCGCTTCGGCTTGACGACATAGATTTCTTTTTCTGGTCAATGCGGAACTATCGATTTATCACCCTCGGCGCTCTCGACGCTTCACTTGCTTTTGCGCTTTATTTATCATCCACCAACCGTGCTTTTGTTCAGCCTCCATCTCCAGCCGAACGCATTGAACTCGTCAACCGCGCGCTCATCGCAGCTAGGAGCAAGATGAACGCTGTCGGAATAGTGAAAAATACAATTATGCGCGATGAAGATCTACGATCTCGCTCGCAGGTTTATTGGCAACATGAAGTCCGGCTCATGGGTGAGGTGATGGAGGAGCGAGAGGTTATCGATGGTGTAAATGATGCTTTGAGCAACAGGATAGACATCCAAAACATAACCAGAGATGCAGACACGTATACCCAAAATGTTTTGCGACCAATGCAGCAGTAGATAGAATATCATTCTGAACTTGGATCTGAATAGATAGCTGATGTGTTACAATGTTATAATTTGAAATTCAAATTTTCGCTATGGAACCTCTATCGTTGTGTAGTAACATTAAGACCTAGATTCCGGACGCACTATTGTTGTGCCTGCACCTGTTGCTATGCTACTTGTGCTACCTTTTCTCGATGGACTATTACTAGAACCCTCTTGCGCACTACGCTCTAGAAAGCCAGCCCAGAGATCAGCTAACGACTCTCTATCTTTCGCTGATGAAGGTTCTGAGAAAATGTCCGCGCTAAGTGAAGGCGAGCTTGGAGTGCGCTGAAAGGGGGATAATGGGAGGCGGAGGTTGTTACTTGAAGCCCCTGGTCGAGCAAGTCCTGCTTGTTCACGCTGCTCATCAGTCCAATTGAGGTAGCCTGCCATGACTTGCAAAACCTGGAAGCGCTTGGCATCGCCGCGGTCTAGCGTGAGAAAGTGGAGCAGGTGATTTGTAACTACTTGTCTATAAGGCCAATTAGTCATTGTGTCTTCTATCTACCCGTATGAAGGAGCGGAACTTGCCTATCAACGTTGTCTTCTGGCTTTGTCTTCTTAAGATAGCGTAGAGCCTTGGTAAGATGGTCATTCAGTACGATGGCTTCATGTCGCAGCTTTCCAATCAGGAGATTCTTTTCTTTAACCTCCTTCTCAAACGGAGCGGTGCGTTCGAGTTCTTTGACAAGCTCATCTTTGGCTTCTTGTGCTTCCATAGCTCTTGCGACAGCTTCTTGTACTGATTTCTTGTGCTCTTGTATCTGGGCCTCGCTTGTTTCAACCAAATCACGAAGCTCCTTCTTTCGGGCGTCCTGGATTTCTCGTAAAGCGTTTTGGAGGTTGTCAATTAATGTAGCCTGGCTATCGCGCTCGGCGGTGGTCGCTTCATAGCCCTCTCTTAGGCCAATGATCTCCTCTTCTAGCTCGCTGACCTTTTCCGCAAGATTCTCTTTGATAGAACGCTCTTCCATGGCAATAACTTCCCATTCGCCCATGGCATTGGCAGTTGTCTCCATCTCTTCTTTCAAATGTTGAATTGATCTGACAAGCTCTTCCCTCTCTTTCCCCCAATTTGTCGCTGATAGGTTATTGCGACTTCGGAGTGTTGTTAGCTCTCGCGAAGCATCTTGAAGTTCGTCCCTCAGCTTATTTACTTCTGCGCTAGTCGACTCTGCTGAATTTCGAAGTTCCTCATTTTGCGCTTCGAGCTCTTCGATATGTTCCTTTGCTTCCTCTAATTCGGCCTTATCACGTTTAAGCCTGTCGCTCAGAGTCTCCTTGATTTTTTCGACTCGCCCAAGTAACGTCTGATATTGCTCTTCGGCAGTTTCTCTTGCAGCATTACTGTCTTCCAGTTCTTCCTGCAGCTGTGATACTTCAGCTTGGTGATTTTCTTGAATGCTCTCCAACTGTTTGCGCAGCTGCTCGACTTCAACCCTGAGCGCCTCTCGCTCCTTACCCATAGCTTCTAATTTCGCAGACGTATCAGATTCTCCGTCAGGTTGTTGCGCAGGAGATTCAATATGCTCGTTATTTAATGGTGCGACCGAGTGCCCATTGCTCTCGCTCTTGGGCTCCTCCGCGATATCGACGTTACTCGGCATTTCCTTGAACAGCATAGTTAGCGCGTCTATTCAGGAACCGAAGCCTTGGACATAGACTTACTGTAGTTGTCGGGGTGTCTGGTTCGTCTTCCAGTTCGTCCTTGTCAGGTTTGACATTGCCATTGATTGTCTGGGTCGGTTCCTTGTTCTTGTTCGCATTTTTTCTTTTATTCTTGTTCTTTTTCTTCGGCGCTGTTTCATTTGATAGCTTTAGCACCTGATACTCCTCAAGCTCATGCACAAGGATATTATCGTAAATAAGACCATGACTAACCTGAGTTAGACGCTAGGCTAGGTTCTGTAGCAGTTGTTGAAGACATGGTGGGCAAATGCTACAGAAGTTGCATTTAGCCCGTTGCGATACCTCTAGCTGATGGCACGCCCTGTAATAGCGTCTTTGTGAGGAGATTTGTTGTGAACAAGAGTTTCGTCAATTAGCTAAAAGCGCCTTTCGGTCTCGGCACCGATTCGCCTGTAGGATCTAATCGAGTCGATGGCTGCAAATTCTCGTACAATCGACGTTCGGGATGCGAATTCGGCTTCATGAATGTGCAATTGAGACAGCGATCCAAAATAGGGAAACAGCCAAGGATATCGAACAGTTCTAGAGCATTTGAACACGTGTGAAGGAAGAGTCTTCCTACTGATAGATGTTCCAAGATACGAGGTAGACTATCGTGGGATACGAGGTTGCCCTTGTGCGTATCGTCGTACGTATCCCCAAAGCCGCATCGGTCGAGAATCTTAGTCAGCAATCTTTAAATAAATTACCACTTCGGCCTCTTCCGGTTTTTCCTCTTTTCTTTTTCTTTCATCTTACAATAAATCTTCGCCATCACACTAATGAAGGAGATCATAACTACTAATGACTTTTTCACAATCTCGCGCGAAGTAGATCATATCGCCTTTTATAATCCCATTGTTTGCTCTTATCATTTCCATGAGCGCATTGGGTTCGCTTATGTGCGGACATGCCATTTTATCGCAAGTAGAAAATTTTTTCTAAGCAGTATGAGTTTGATCAAAATAGTCAATTCACATGTATTTTTTTAATAAACCACTGCGCCTTGATGAACCTGTAAATTGCAGAGAAACGATTATAAAACTGCCAATCCACACGCAATATTAAGCTTTGGCCTTCTTCGACTTCGTTGACTTGGCTGCCTTAGCCTTACTCGCCTTCTTTGTCGTTGAAACTGATTTCGACGCTGAGATCTCCTCTGAACCTAGTTTTTTAGCCTCTTCAGTTGGCTTTTCCTCTTGAGCCGCTTCAGGAGTGGCCTCGATTGCTTTGAGCTCCTCTTCATTCTCAATTGCTGTGGGTGCTGGAACGTCTTTGAGCTTTGGAGCCTCAAACTCGTATCCAATTTCCTTAAGCTTGGCCGCCTTTTTCGCCCGGTTATTTCGTTCCTTTGCAACCTTGGCTTCCCAGTTTGATTCAGTAAGAGGCTTCTCCAGATTCAAGCCGGCCATCTTGTTCCATGGGACTTTCTTGAATCTTCTATTCGCTCCTTTGAACAAATCATCGTGTACCTGATCCCCAGATAGGATCTTACATTTCAAAATATGACCAAATAACAGATAATTATCCATTGTCTTGGCAACAATCTCGGCAGTACTGGCTTCGGCAAACTCGACAAAAGCAAAGTGCTTGCTCGCGCCAGTCTTTCTATTGCGCGATAGACGCAGTCGTGAGATGGGGCCGAATTGAGACAAATACTGTTTCATTTCGTATTCGTAGAAACCATGAGGTATTCGTCCTATGTAAACAACACCGGACTCTTCCTTTGAAGCTTTGATGGATTTTTGAATATCTTTTGAGACCTTGGGAATTTTGCCGACATCCTGTCCGGGTTGGAACTGTTCGTCGTTTACAGCATTCTCTTCCTCTGGATCAAGATCGACAGCCAAAATCTGGAGGTTATCTTCGTCATCTTGTCCATCAGAATCGGTATCTTCTTGTTCAATATCAACTACGTCCTCTTTCTTTTCTTCCTTCGCTTCGACCTTTCGCGGCTTTGGCGATTTCGTCTCAGTTGACGTCTTCTTGGTAGGCTTTTGTTTTTTCAAAGATACGGGAGAAGATTCCTCAACAGCTGCAGCCGAAAATTTCAGTACATGTTAATTTGATCCAATTGAGTCTAAAAGTCGATGATCGTACCCTTTCGCTTTCCCTTTAAAGCTGAAGCCTTGTCTGTGGCCTTTGTGATTCCATTACTCTTTGGCGCTTCCACAGCTGCTTGAAAATTAGTAATTTGCATACAAATAGACTTCTTAATGGCTCTTACCCTTTCTCTTCCGAAGTTCTGGTGCCATGATGGGTTTGTGATGCTTTGAGGTGATATGGCCGAATTGTCTCCAGCTTGCCTCTCCAAAAAAATTAATGGGAAAATTTACGATTCTGCCGTTATTTCAGGGCGGTGAGTATCGCAGAATATGCGCGATTGGTGGGGTTCGATTTATTTGTATCAGCTATGCCGAATTTGGCAACAAGCTCTAGATAATTCGAAGCCCTTTATTATAATAGCAGTCTAGGGTACTCTGAAGTAGGAAAACAAACTCAGTAAATCACCTATTAAATCTATCAAATGATGAGAGTCGCATTCAATTAATATTAGATTATTTAGCTTTATTTGAAGCTTTTATTCAACGCCCAGAGATATTCGGGACTACCTAGTACACATTAGTGTTTATTTTCAGAACTGCTCAACTAGGCTTAGATCGATGGTTTGAGGTCTTCCTTCATTTACATTTATCTTTTTGCTCTAAACATTCTTCCAACAACTTCACATCATTCCTAAAGAAGTTTTTATCTTCATCACCATGAATATGGATGAAGCTGACCCACATCATGACGAAGTTTGGGATGACTCCCTCCTTATTGACTCCTGGAATCAAGCCCTGAAAGAATACAAAGTGAGATCCCTCACTCATCCAAATTGAGGGAGAATCGTTATCTCAACTAGAGTAGAAGTATCACAGCATACATGCAAAAGGTGGCAGCATACGAGATCTAGAACAGGCTGACGATGATGCATCCAAGTGCGTTCTACCTGTTTAATCTCTTTGTCAAACGGATTGTTACTAATGTTAATCATAGGGCCGAGGAGTCACCCAAATTAGACGAATGGAGAGACTCTCGGCGGTTAGATGACGCTGGAAAACAGAAACAAGATCAAGATCCTTCTGGCCAAGATGCCGATATAGGAATTCATGTGCGTATTCTACAGCATAAGCTAAACTATATCTGCCACGCTGGCGTTTTCCATGATTGCTGCAGAGTGGTAGTTTAACGAGGAACTATAGGTTTCCACTGAGCAACAGGGCCCGCAACCAGGGCACAGCTTGAACTCCATCCCCAATGCGTTTCCGTCTCAGGCTATTCTTGGGACAGGTCAGTACTAGTAACTTATGCAAGGCATTACCCTTGACTTTCACCCGATGCCCCTAAAAGACGACGCACTGACACTGGGGAAAATTTCCGAGTTACGATTACCAGTGCGCGATGAGAATTTGAAGAAGCTCCTCATGTCATGGTATTACGCTGGCTATTATACCGGGCTATTTGAGGGGCAACAAAAGGCACAGCAACAGCCTTGACCACCGCCTTTGGATTTGCAGGCGCCAGACATGATTGTGGGGGAAAGCGATTGTCGCGCCACATTTCGAGTGGTGAAGTTGAGGCGAGAGCCCCTGCGACAAATGGTGTTCCACAGCCCTGCTAGTACGATAACCGCCACGATGCTTCTGGCTCTTTGCGTCTCAGAAAAATGCTGGTGGAAACAACGTGTTGGTGCATTTCTATTTATCTCAACACCTGGATGTTTGGTCTAGCTATGCCGATTTCAGCCACATTGCGAACCGATGGTTTCTCATCGGATAATTTGTTTCATGTTAAATAGTCAAGGTGGTGCATTATGGCACTCGCGGCAAGCCACTAAAATTACGCGTTTGTTTGATCTCATCTCTCAAGTGGCATCTACTCTGTATTAAACGCGGATGTTTGCGTGCCCCATGTCTATCTCCTCACCCTTCTCTCTTTTCTTTACTCCTTCAGCTGGAATATTAAAACGCTTTCTATGGAGGATTTTGAGCATGTTTGATGGAAATCAAAGTGCGGTCCTTCGGGCAAGGCACGAGCATGGACGCGCGCACAGGCATGCTTACTCGCAGGATGGCCCAGGACTTTGGCCGTGGATTTCTTTTGCTGTCAGTCTGTTTGTGAAGGAGACTTAAAATTGAAGGAGAAGATCGATATATCGTTGTTTCGATTGATCCAACGAGGCGGCGTTAGCTAAGAAAATATTAGTTCGAGCCTGCATATTGTGGAATCAAAAAGCGACATGTTCCTGACGAGAACAACGCTACAACTCACGCCCCGGCTTATCTAGAAGCCGTGTTTCATCCTCCACAATAGTCAGTTTGAGGTTTCTTGAGACTAATTAGGACACCAGCGCTTGACGACTTCCTAGCCTCAGCCTTTTACAGCTAGCGACTATTGCTGGTCTTTACCAATTTAGGCGGCAATTTGAAATTGAAATCTGCAGCCTCCTGTCTCAACCCCAGCTGCCAAGTTTTCATGAAGTGCCTGCCAAGGAACGTTTACATAGACTTGCAGCATGAAACTAATCTCATTAAAACGTTGACAATTACACACTACTTCAACAAGCTCTACATTTGCATCTGCCTTTGAATGGCCTATTAGTTCAGAGTGCTCCACTTGGAAATTTCCCCAAGAAATTCAGCCAATTCGCAGGCTGCACTCTGTCTAGGGATAACAGAGTACGCATTAATATGGAGCGCTTCTTTAATATTGCGCCTCCACTAAACCATTATTGATCATCGAATACAGGGGCTTAACGAGGTGATTGATGGCCAAATACAGTTGTCCCAAAGATAGGGAAATACTTCAATAGAGTTACTTGTATGCCTCTTAAGAAACATGCGGCATTGTAGGCTCGAGGCCCTAGCCGCTGGACTGGGGTTGGTGACTGGGCCACGCCAAAACATCGCCAAACGCCACCCGAGACAATTCTGTTACAAGTTTCTCCTTCACCCCCTGCAAACCACCTAATCCGTAAAACAGTGCGGTGTGCTACTGATTCGGATGCATTGAGCCCCGGAATAGCCTTTTTTAGCTCGGAAACCGGAGGTGTCAGGGTCTTGTTCAACCAGGAGGAAATGGCAGGCATTGTTCTCGGCCTGAGACGGCCGTGTGGCCTCTTGGTTGATAAAATGTCTGGCTTTCCCCGGGTCGAGTAAACATCCTCTTGCTTCTTCTTCATCACTAGTCTTCAGTTGTTCCGGCAGTTGCTCTCTTTTCCCTCTCTTTCTTTCTTTTTCCTTTTCCATTCGCTTCACGAGCAGGCCCTCGCCATTACCAGTCCTTTAACTTGATTGATTCAAGTCTTTCAACAGCCTGTTACGAGTACCAAGTCAGATTTTCCATAATTCACATATCTCGTCAAAATGAAGTTTTATACCTGGTTAGCTTTGGCCACTGCGCCTCTTGCAATGGCCCGCAAGGTCCAGAATGCCTATCCTGCCAATGTTGCTCGAGGGACTGAGTCTGAGATGGATGAGCGGAGTCTTGCTATTCTGAACGGCATGAGTGGTCACGGCATCACTGCCAACGCCATGACTGAGATCATCATCATCTGGGCCAACCCTGGTGGTGATGCGGCCACTACAACATACAACAAAAAGGTTACCGTGACCGAGACGGTAACCGTTGGAGGACAAACATCAACTGCCGCCGCCGCCGCTGCTACTCATACTGTCACGGTTGGAGGATCTGCTGGCTTTGTTTATACTCCTTCCCAGCTGGATAACGTTCCCATTGGTGACACTGTCATTTTTCAATTTCAATCTATGAATCACACTGTTACTCAGTCTGCTTTCAACACTCCTTGCAAGAAGCTTGAGGGCGGTATGGATTCTGGTTTCCAGCCTAACCCCAACAACACCATCTCTCCTGCTCCCCAGGTCGCTATGCAGGTTATGGTCTCCACCCCTCTGTGTAAGTAGTGGATCGCGATTTTTATATTTGGAATAAAGCTGACTCCTATCAGGGTTCTACTGCCGACAGAAGGGCCACTGCGGTTCAGGCATGGTGTTCTC
Source organism: Trichoderma oligosporum (assembly GCA_015266385.1). Taxonomy (NCBI): domain Eukaryota; kingdom Fungi; phylum Ascomycota; class Sordariomycetes; order Hypocreales; family Hypocreaceae; genus Trichoderma; species Trichoderma oligosporum. Next base: position 8,454 of record JACBYL010000267.1, on the reverse strand, counting down.
CATCAACCCTAATGCTGCGAAGACTCAGGCTCAGTTCCAGCAAATGGCTATCGCTCAGAACGGCACTGGCGCTGCCACTCCCATCACTGGTGGTAAAGCTTCCGGTTCTTCAGCTCCTGCCGCCCCTCCTCCTCCAGCAGACTCTGCCGCGGCTGCCCCTCCTCCCCCTCCCGCGGCTGCTCCCCCTCCCGCTGGTGCTCCCCCTCCAGCGGCCGGTACCCCAGCTGCCAGCGGAGACAACAATGCCGGCAGTGTTACGGCTGGTAAGGGTACTGTTGGTGCCGATGGTAGCTGCTCATGCTTTGTCCAATGCGCTCCTGGCTCGTTCCCTGTGAATGCTGCGCAGGGCGTTGGTTCTCAAGGTGGTTGGGGTGGCTCTCTTCCCATGAACATGGCTGCTATGTCATAGGTGGATTGATGTCCTGCAGAGATGAGGATGGAGATTTGGAGGTATAAACGAAAAAGAATTATTGTAGATCTAACTTATTTCTTCTTACATGTACTCATGGAGGCTGCCCAAGGGGCCTGACTCTTTTTTTTTTTTCCTTAGTTGGTTGGACGTATTGATATCATATGACTGGCTCGTATAAATTTTATATGCAAATTAATGAGTTGTTCTGCCGAAAAATCTTTATATTTATTTGAAAAGTTCCTTTCGCTGCTTCTATGAAGACTTCGGTTGATATTTTCTGAGGTCAATATGGTTGACCTTTATATCATTCTTCTTCATCACTTGATGAGTCTAATTGCTTTACTGCAATTGTCCATGTGTGAGATTCATCCAAGCATTTGGCTCCCATCGCTATGCACTCAACACAGGCGAGAAAGTCTCCCCGATTGCACTCACAACACTCAAAATATTCCGCGCCGATTGGAATGCATCGGGTACAAACATCGCACCAATATGCTTCGCTGTCGAAGGGCATATAATTTTGTATAGAAACGGGTTCAAAAGCATCTTCAATTTGAAGAGCCTTTTGTTCGGTATATCGTTTGAAGTGTTGAATTAATTGACCATTACCGCTCTTTTGCGCCCAAAAGATAACAGTTTTACCAAAGAAGTCTTTGGAATCGATAGAAATTCCCTCAAAAGCCAATAACTCACGGACTACCTTTTCATGGCCATTTCGTGTAGCGGCAAAGAGCGCTGTCGAATTACAATAGTCCTCTCTATTAACGTTGGCTGTCCTCGAAAGAAGAAGTTTCAATACGTGAATATGGCCGCGCATTGCAGCATAAAACAATGGCGTGCGTTGGTGGTCATCTGTGCGATTGACTTCATCTGAATCAGACTGCTTCAGCAGCATTTCGACAATCCCACGATGACCTTTTCCAGAGGCAATGTGCAGTGGTGTTTTACCACTACAATCTAATACTGTCAATTGGGCTCCTCTTTTTAAGAGAAACTCGACCGCATCAGCGTGTCCGCCGTCCGCAGCTGAGTGCAATGGTGTCCAGCCATCTGAATCTGTGGCAGTGATGTCGGATCCCTTCTCAAGAAGTAGTTGGATGATGCCAATATGTCCATTATGGGCGGCTAGACTGAGTGGCTTCCATCCTTGATCGTCTCCGACGGTGCTATTGGCGCTACTTTCGAGCAACAACTTAACTATTTCGGCATTACCCTTGTAAATAGCATCTCGTATTGGCGTATTGCCATCTTGATCAGCAGCTGCAGCATCCGCTCCATTTTCTAGGAGAAACTGCACCATGTCCGTTTTATTGTTAGATGTAGCTGCCAGAAGGGGAGTCATTCCTTCAGCAGTTGACTTGGTTAAGTCGGCACCAAAGCGGAGAAGAAGTTGAGCAATTTTGATATGACCCTCGAAAGACGCCAAAGTCAAGGGCAGCCATTTCGACTCTAAAACAGCGCTGTAACTCGCGCCTGAATTAAGAAGTAATTCTGTTACTTCCAGATGACCTTTTATGATTGCCGTACCTAGGGGGGTTTGTCTCTTGCACTGGGCAATCGAGAGATCGACGCCATTTTCAAGAAGAAGTCTTGCTACCTCAACGTGCCCACCTTCAGCTGCACAGAGAAGCGGATCATAATTATCTTTGCTTATAGCCGTGATGTCGGCTCCATTCCTTAGAAGAACACGGACTGTATCTGCTGAACCGAAAAAGGCTGCATTGTGTAAAGGAGACCAGCCTTGGTTATCCCCCAGCGCTAAAGCAGCACCCTTATCTAATAGTAGTTCAACGATCTCAGGGTGGCCATTCTTTGCTGCGCATATCAAAGCCGTTTGACCCCGCTTATTTTGTATCTCCAGTTCAGGGCTTCGACTAAGAATTAGGCGAACCACGTCAGTGAAGCCAAAAAAGGCAGCATCGAGTAACGGGGTACATAAATCGACATCAACGGCGTTGAGTTTAGCTCCATGGTCCAAGAGCTGCCGCGTTGACTCTACTTGACCGTTTATAGCAGCGAGATGTAATGGTGTCTGTTGACTTATATCCCTTATTTGTAGTATTTCGACACCTTGATTCACCAATAGCTGGACCATATCTACGTTTCCACGTGCTGCAGCTTGGTGTAAGGGTGTTATTCCATTATAATCTCGGACCCCAACATTGGCGCCGTATTGAAAGAGTAATTTTGCTATCTCGATATGCCCTTCATGAGCAGCATGGTGTAAAGGAGTCACTTGTTTGTGGTTGATAGCGGTGGACTCTGCGCCTTTTTCCAATAATAATTGAACCAAGCCCAGAAAACCTTCACGGGCTGCTAAGTGCAAAGGAGTTGCGCCGTCGTAGTCCTTCACACTGATCCCCGCACCAGCTTCAACCAGCGCTTTGACAATCATTTCATTACCGTTTTCGCACGCAGCCGTCAGAGCTGTTTCACCGAAGTAAGACTTGTCATCCAGACAATGTTGGTACTCTCCGATCAATCTTAGGGTGACTTGTGTCAAATCAAGTTTTGAAGTATAAAACACGGGGCTGCTTGGCATTGATTGAGCAAAGCCTTCCTGTCTTTTCTTTTTTTCGTACTCGTCATCACTAATATCCACGTAGGTTTCCATCAATTCCCTTTCCCTCGAGTCGAACCACTCTTTCCATGGTGCCCAAGCTGCACTGTCCATATCAAAGAGCGAGTCGATGAGCTCACTTATTACTTCGTCTTCTAGTTTGCCAATGTGAGCGTGACGGTGCCAGAAGCCAGCAGCATAATCCTTAAAGGATCCCTGAACCTGACCCGAGCTTTGACCACATTCGATTTGCCAAATCTGCTCATAATGAATGTACCGAAGACAAAGTTTGGCTAAGATGATGTTTTCTATCTTCTCATTGGAAGATCTTAGCCTTTCATTGGCTTGCATGTCTCCAGCACTGGGACTGTGAGAAAGAAAATATTGCTTTACTGAAAAGTGAGTGAGCCGCACTGAACTAAGTCCAGGATCTGACTGAGACGAGTTCTGTCGAATGTTGAGTAGTGAGCCGCAGACACCCCTTATTTCGCTATTGATATAATCGTCGTCGACGTAATCGGGTAACTCGTCGATAGGCAATTCGTCGCTCTCAAGGTTGATCAAGACGGCCTCAGTAATCTCAGCGACAGTCAATGGCCGCAGGGCAAAAGCGACCCATCGCAGCAATGAGAATGCGCGGTCTCTCTCTTCTTCGGGGAGCTTCGACAATCTAGTCCAATTTCTCTGATATAAACTATCGAGACCAGAAGGGGTTTTATCAATTGCATCTTGTAACTGTTTTTGGTTCTTCCAGCTGCGCAGAGAATCCTCTTGCAATCTTAACCAGAGAAACTGTCCACCGCATCTTTCGGCCATTTTTTCCGAGATATCGTTTTTGAGTGATTCACTCTTTTTTGATAGCCTTTTATCGACAATACTTCTGGAATATCGCTTTATATCGCTGCCGACATCCTTCAAAGCAATATTGTATTCAAAGATAGTGCTTTGTATACTCTCAATTCCATACCGGATCGCAGGTTCATCTCTACTAATGATCAGAATTCGTGTGGCAGAGTTGAAAATTGCTTGGCCGAGTTTCTCCAGAAAATTAGCGACGGAGTCGTCCCGTGCTGCATTGCTCTCTTTGTTTAGCCATGTGCATTCATCGAGCCCATCAAGGACAAAAACGCAGCCAGGAACAATGTGAACTATCTCTGAAAAAAGTTGCATAATGAATGTTCGGGTTGCTACCGACTCGTGTTGCGTCTCTCGCTTCATGTGCACGTAGTCAAGCGCAGGCCGGCTTTGAGATATAACTTCGGATATCCAGTACCGGATGGCCTCATACGGATCATCTCGACTCTCAAAATCTGACGAGAAGAAGAAATGTGCCACGGGCGTCTTCACTGTTTTTAAGAGATGTTCGACTATTCGAGAACAAAGAACTGTCTTGCCAAATCCAGCTGCTCCATTGATCCATAGTAGTTTGGACTCTCCTGGACCTTTTGGTAGGGATAACCATTCGGTAAAAGCAGGCCGCTCTAGGATCCATTCACAGGTATCTCGCAGTCTCCTATGAATGGCATCTTCATATATCTCATTTGGAGGATGACGTACGATCCAGGCATATAGTTCCCGTCGTGTCTCTGCTTGCACCTCTTCCTCCAACTTTTTAAGGCTATCTCGAATCTCAGTAGTCCAAGTTACGTTGTCGATGCCTTGCCTTGAGACACTTTGGACTGTGAGATTAGATGCTTGAGGATTACTAACAGCTGTCGCGGTTCGAGTTACGGACTCTATAGGCACAAGGTGATAGAGATTCTCGACTAGCTTTCCGAACAGCTTCACTTGATCTTCATGATTTTCCTTGCCCTTTAAAGCCCATAGGAGTTTCTGTCTTCTGGATTCCGCAGCTATTCGAAACGGCTCTGTTACGCCCTTAGCTAGATGGCGACTTGAGCTAATAGCAGATCTTGTTTGAAGGCTATCGGGCCTTTGAGAAGGGCTTTTCTTTTGGTCGCTTAAGATTTCGCGGATGATGTCGAATATTTCACGCACAGTCGTAAGTGTCTCTGCATCGGTGAGAGCCTCGTGTCGTTCCTTGGAGAGATTCGCTGCATCTTGATTCAGCCCCAAGCTCTTACCCCATTTCTCGAAACGTAGCTTGTGGGACGCAAACTGGACGGCTAAAGCGCGCTCGTCGTCTTTGAAATGCCTATAGTCATCAATCTTCTCGGCTAGATCTAGGCAAGTCGAGAACAGACCAGCAAGACCTATAATTCCCAATGCCAGACCGACAGGCTCCATGGCACAGTACTGCGCAAATTGAGATTGTGGGTGTTACGTATGTGCAGAGTTCTTGGGAGGGGCCGGCTTTACGGTGTTGGGTATTTTTATCTGGTGTTACCGGAGTGGCTGTGATATTAGGCATCAAGGAGGCGGTCCGAAAAATCCTTGTCTCAATCATTTTCTCTTTATGAAAACTGATTCTACCTCTTATTTCTCCTTAAACAACAGATTTAGTTTTCTTCCCTCTCTTCAAGATGAAAGCCCATGTTGAGAGAGCTATTGAGCGCTCAGCTGGTTCTACTAATAAAAATATTATGCCTCTCATTCTTGAAAGCGTTTTGATCGCTATGTGCGACGAGAAAGATAAATAAAAGTTCTGAATAACATGCGACTCCCGATTGACGATTTTGATGGGATCATCGAATTAATCGTCATGTCCACCTATTTGATGCCAATTGAGTAGTAGGGAGCGATCGAAGTTCGTGTAAGCGTTGATATAAGACTCCACTGGCAATGGCTCCTAGCTTCTGTTCGTTAAAATATCGGAAACCGTGATGAATTTGCTAATATTTGAGTTATTCTGAGACAAAATATTACATTACGGTCCCTCATGAATCTGATTGCGCATTGCCATACTTGTTTGATAATATGGCTACTAGAGATATGGCGAGAATTGACATGAGTATACCGGATACATAGCTTTTCCATCCGTCTGAACTGACCAAGAAAATTGTAGTGGACGCTGGCTTGGCTATGATCATAGACATACGATTGGTATCTGTATATGCCATGGTCTTAGTTAAAGCTCCGAGGCAGTGGTGGTGGAGTTCTGCAGTCTTCTTGGTGAGGCATATTTGTATCCCGCTCTCTGGCCGTTATACAATCTTTGGGCTATATAGATGAAATTAGCTCCTCAGATCGAGAGCTTATGTCGATAGGCTCTATCGATGATCCAAGTAATGCGTTGGATTATCTGAGTAGCTGTGTTCAGACCAATAGGCGCACAATAAGCCGGCGGGCTGTCACGTCATTAAACAGAGGCTGTCAAAATCATCTGATTCTGCGGACTTATAAGGCCTAGAACCTCGTCATAGCCACATGTTGCCACAACCTCCATGGCCTCTTTTGTTTTTCAGGCCTTCATAGCCTCTGACCGTGGCGTAAGATATACGTATAAATTAGGCTTCTCCCAAAAGAAGTAGTTCTTCTGGTTCTCCATCCATCCCATACTTTCACTGCTGATTTTGATCTGAAAATTCCATATCAGACGTGCTAGAATGAGGCGCATCTCAGCGTACGCTAAGTTTTGTCCAACGCAGTTTCGCGGCCCCAGCAAGAACGGGTTTAGAGCGTCAGCTCTATCATTGGCATATTTGCTACTACCTGTCTGCTCTTCGGAGAATCGATCTGGATCAAAACGAAAGGGATCCGTGAAAGCCTTAGGATTGCGGTACATGGCCCATTGCCAAACACCGACTGTTGTACCCTGGGGAATCATGTGGCCAGCGATTTCTACGCCGCCAGGAGGAACAACTCGGGGTGCGGTAATGGCGACAGGAGGGTAATATCGCAGCGACTCCTTTAGTACCGTGAGCATATAAGACAAGCGGTTGACGCTCGTAAGCGTAATATCCTCTTCGCTCTCAAACCCAGTTCGCACTTCTTTTGTTAGCCTCTCAAGCACGTCTTGGTGCGTACCAAGAAGGTATATTGCCCCAGTAAGCAGCGTCGCCGTCGTCTCGCTCCCAGCGATGATCAAAAGGCTCCCATTTTCCTGGAGCTCATCAAAGCTCATGCCCGACTTAATCAGTTCATCAAGAAAATCGTGCCGTCCCGTGCCTAACTCTACCCTCTGCCTCGTCTTTGCCTTGCAGAGCTCAAGGTGCATCGATAGCGCTTGATTGCCCACACCGAGCTTAAGCATGAGATATCTGGCGAGGGGTAGGATACCAAGCATCTTGAGCACCCGAATCTTACACATATCCTTGGCACTGTTCACGATAAGGGCCACCCAGGGATGGTATGCGCTCCCCTGGAGGCACCCGAAATCCGACCCAAACGCTAGACTACCAATGAGGTCGAACGTGCAATAAGCAATCCAATCCCGCATATTAACGGCCTTTGGAGCCCCATTTGCTCCAACGGAGCTTTCTTTCAGGCGCTTTATAAGTAAGTCTACATAACTCCCAATGATGGGCTCCTGAGACTTCATTGCGCGTTCACTAAAGCCAGGGCTTAGTAACTTGCGGATAGGATCGTGCTCCTCACGCGTGGAAGATATTAACGATGTAGGGTGGCGGTTTGAAGCGTTGTAGAATTCCATATCATGCGGGAGCTCGGGGCGATTCTCCGCCACTTTGCGGGTGTAAATGTCCCTCCATGCTTGCGGGTCTGTAAATGCCAGCTCATTTGGCGCAATTCGCACAACAGGTCCATAGTGCGCGTGTAACTGTGCAATATAGTAAGGCGAATTGCCTGCCATCAGGTGATACATCCTTGGTAGAATGGTCAGTTGATTGGCGACTGGCCCAGGAAATTTGGAGAGGGGGTGTAAAAAGAGGTTATAACCAAATTGAAGAACATAATAAGCGATTAATGCCCCGAAGGCCACGACTATCAACGACGCCATAATGATTTGTAGGACACGTGTGTTACCAAGAACGATGATGGGCCGTCATGAAGGATGAGCGCCCAAGGGGTTTATATGTATTTGAGGGGTTGATAACCTTTCTTAGCTCTGCTTACAGGCTGACATCAAGTGCTTCGTATAGAGAACGCAGTAAGAAAGTGGAGCAGTGCTGATGCTTTGATCAGCTATACCCTCGTCAGACTAGAACCTGGCAAAAGTACAGTTCCACAATGGCTTGTGGCTTATACATAATCTGCTATATAGATAACGCCACACATTGGCGAAGTTCCCTATATGGGTACTTGGTTGAATGTTGCTTTAGCCGATCTACCTCGTATAGGTATATTTTATCATGTATAGATATATACAGTGGGGATTCAAAAGTCACGACTCGCCCTGCACTTTACGCAACCGTATTGCGATTTTATTTTCTATATTAATAATACTTTTATCTTTAATTTTAATTATTTTAATAAAAAATTTATTTTAATAAAAAATAGCTTTAATAACTTTTAGATTTAAATATAGCTTTTATAAAAGAATTAAAGTTATAATAAAAAAAAACTAAGCTATTTAATTAAATAGATTAAGCTAGAAGAAAGAGTATTATAATATTTAATATTT